>CAHIKZ030001059.1:767500-820000 GCA_903632075.3 Acanthosepion pharaonis | reverse complement strand
TTTGGAAAAGCGTGGCGCTGATACAAAATCATTTTAACCTGTTCACTTTCTAGCTGAATAACTCAAAAGATGGCTAAACGTATTGTCTAAAGATCTCAAAGAAAGTTTATTGATTTTTTTAGATATAGTTTTGTGGGACGTACTGATATGCTGTTAGATGATTGAGACAATTTTGCTGTTACACCCAATATATATATATATATATATGTATGTGTGTGTGCTTGTGTGCGTATGTGTGCAAATATGTAGAAAAATAGGAAAGAACACGTTAGTTAAATAATCCGGAGTTTTTTAGTATTATTGTTTTGTTTTGGGGGTTTTTTTAAGCAGTGCTCCATACAGAAATAGAGCTTAAATTATAATTTTTTTTAAATTATTTTTTTAAATTTATAAATTTTATTTTTTTTCATATTTAAAAAAAATTATTATAAATATATATATATATACATGTGTGTGTGTATATAACTACAAAGCCCAAAATGCTGATTCGAAACTTAAGAGAGATCGGTGAGTTCACCTATGGAAACAACCATGAACCTAACTGAACTTAGAATATACACAAAAAATAGTCAACCATTTTACAGGAAGTTCTGTAATTGTCCTATTTGTGAGGAAAGAAAGGTAATACCACACAATCGCAAGAAGACTAAACGTTCCAAGCAATCAGAAAACCTACATTAATTAGGTGAATTGTCTTAATTGTGTCCAAATTTGAATAAACAGTTATTTTATGTAGGAAATAAATATTCTATGTATGAGCATAGATTTCCAGTGACCATATATTAAAAACAGTAAAAATTATTAGAGAAAATGAAATGAAATATGACACAGCCGGCGCAGCGCGGAAGTTTAATCCGCAAGAAAGCGATAAACAATTACGCTAAACTATTATTTCAACTTGTTATTTTAGAATCAATCTGATAAATAAACGGTTATGAATTAATTGTTATACTCTTTTAATTAAACTGACTATAATACCAAGTCTCGCAATGCCGTTAGATAAAAGAATAATGAAAAGGAAAATGTGGAAAACCATCAATTTAAGCAACGTCGAGCTTCGTCAATATTTATATGGGTGATTGTTTTGGAATACTAAGTTCTGTAAGGAGTGTTTGTTGTGTAAAGGATAATGGCTCGGATTTGGAAGTCGAAAAGCCGATTTAAAATTCCAGTTTGGTTCGTTCCATTACGCGTAAATGTCTATGAATCCATCTCTTTCTACAGAGTATCGGTTAATTACTACAACTTATTATTACTAAAAAAATATTATAATTTTTTAAAAACACTCGATCAATCCAAAAATCGTTTCTGGCTTGAAATAAACAAATCAACCAATCAAGAAGTCAATCAAGAATCAATCAATCAAAAAGTCACGTATATTTCTCCAGTGTGAAACGGCCTGACTGGTCGTGTCGTCTATGTACTTGGTGCTACTATGTGGTTTCCTCTGTTCGACCTCCCGCCTTTGGCTAGTGTTGACGTAACCCTCTTGAATGCATCTTTCCCAAAGGGAAGTAATCAACTTTTGCATCACTATAACCCCATTGAGATATGAGCGTAAAGTCAGATGATATAACATAAGCAGTCACTGTAAATCCTAGATTTTTGGATGGGCGCCTATAAACTGTGGTATCGTAGTCATATATATAAAACTGATAGAATCCTCTCAAGCAAATCGTTAATAAAAAGTAGAAATCGGGAAGGTCCGAGGAGAGGTGTTTCAAAGACATCAGCATTTATCTCAATGTATTGGTCATTAAATACGGATTTCATTGTCCAACATGATAGGAAGGATCTAATATTAGGAAACTGTGATATATACCACATGGGAATACATACATACATACATATATATATATGTGACGTCCTTGGTCGCGGCCTTCGCTCGCTCCTCGCTGCTCCGTTCGGGTGTCGCCGCTCCAAACGTGACGTCCGCCTGTCGCGTCAATCGTGTTGTCTCGTCCTGTGACGACCATCTGGCTTTGTATCGGTCGCGGCACCCAAATGTTACGTTCTAACCTTTTTGTGATTCGGATGGGAATCTGGTTAGATTCGATATCAGCCTCGTCGTTCCCAACTCGCTTCCAACGCCTGGTTACCAAAGTAACTGCACTGATCTCCAGTCTGCCTACCCACGTTGTGAATTGATCTTAGGCAGACGAAATAAATCAGTAGTTGGGGCCGTAATGCAAATCGGGTTCAAACGGGGGTGACACCGCACAAATATGCATGAAATAAAATAAAATAAAATGATAACTCAAAAATTCAAGGTATCAAAAAAAAGAATAACAAACTTTATGTCTAGTTGTTGGATACATAGGACTGCGTCTATTTCCCGACCCGTTCTATGGATTGTGACACGTTGTTTTCCGTTAGGCGAGTTTTAACGCTTCAAGTTGTTTGCTCTTTAAGAAATGGGTTTTTCGGTGTGTCTTCGGGCGAAAGTCGAAAAAAACTTATCTTGGTGGACTGGATCTAAGTCGCTCTTCAAATTAATTGTTCTTGGATTGAAGAGGAGTCCCGAATTTGCGTGAATCTTTCAAGTCAGCTATCTGCAAGGTGGAACCAACTTCCACTGCGAACTTCGAACTCTCTGCTAGAACTGGAACTGAAACTCGAACTCGAACTGATTTCTGCTCGCCGCGACTTCGCTTATATGGACGCCAACCAAAACCGGGTTGGGTTTGTCGGCGCCGGGTGGGGGTCCTTGATAATTCTAAATACATATCCACCTCTTTTATTTCTGGTTAGGAATTTTCCACTTTTTTTCTATTTTTGGGAGCCTTCTCTTACTCCCACCTTCTCACCATACTTCAGAGGGGCATGAACTGCCCTCCTCACTTCTTCGTAGCAAACTCTCATACCCATCCTCTAAATGGGCGTTGACAGCCTCCTCCGTGCGTCACGTGATCACCACTCGACCAATGATGTCTAGTCGGGCGTGTACGATCCCGCGGCTTTGTTTCAGGAAAAAAAAATATATCTAGCTTAACAAAAAAAAATTATCTTTTTCTTTTCCTTTTCTTTCTTTTAATCGCAGTTATCATTTTCTCTAGCCACAAACAGAACAATACGATCGATGGTGGGCATAACTCTTTTCACCTGGGCTTTGTCAGTCATCTTATCGCTAATTATCAGAATGGGTAGTCTTTTTAACACGGCCAGACCGTCGCCTCGAAAAGAAACATTTCTAGGTTCCCATTCATTTTTTCGGTACACATTTCTGATAACATATTTTTTATTATCGCAGGCTAAAGATGTTCTGTTGAAAGAAATCGGTCAGTGGCCACCTCGTGTGCGGCTTTTGACACAATTAATTTTTCATATCTATCCAAAGCACTGTAGTCCACCTGTTTTTCGTCACTTATCAAAATAACATTTTTATTTGGATTTTTCTTTGGCTAGTCGGTCTGTGGTTTGCCAATCAGATGCCTTCCCGCATTAGCGGTTTGTTTATGTATCCCAATAACACAGCCAGTCGTCAGAACACACCCGATTCCTTTATCCACTCAGATTTTTTTTTCATTGTAATGACACTCTTCGCCATTTGTTATTTATCAAAATATCCTTTATCCATTGTCTCTTAGCCGTGGGTGTTCTGCTTATCATCCACGTTTTGGGTCTTCGCCTCTCTTTTCCTTTCTTTTTCTTTCTTTTCTTTTTCTGCCTTGGTAAATGGTGCCATATATATATATATATATATATATATATATATATATATATATATATATATATATGTGTGTGTGTGTGTGTGTGTGTGTGTGTGTGTTTAGTAAATTTCCTTGAAACGCAAACCGAGCAGTAGAGGAAATTGTATGTGTTCCTCTTACACTATTAGAGGAAGGTGATTTAAAGATATCTGGACAATTTGATAAATATCATATCTTATGCCAACCTTTGTAAAAAAATATGACGTTTGCCTTATTACAAATAGATTTTTCGGAACTTGCCATGAAGAAATCAAGTGTTTTGAATAGAACGAGCGGTTAAAGAGAAGACGAGCCAGACGACGCAAGAAGTGAAGAGCCCAATGCAGAAACAAGAGAGTTAAATGTAGGCATGATGCGAATTATGCTTTGCACCAATCGAAAATTAAGCGTTTCGATAGATATATAAAAAATCAAGTAGGAATATATTGCCTAATCGTGTCGATCTTTTTTATTCTTTCTTATTTCTTGCCATGATTAGCCAATCAGAAAATAAACTGTAAATGGTATCTATATTAGTATCTTTATTATTATTATTATTACCAAATTTGCAATGAAGCTTAAGGGTTTTCTCTTTAATTATATGATATTTATCGATCTTATTGCCTCGAGAAAATTACAGACATTTAAGATCTGTAAATCGGGCGTAATGAAATATGAATGAAGCCAATTTGAAACATGAATATTTAATCAATTATCTAAATATTCGTGAAGGTTTCATTATGTAAATTAAACTCTGGTGGACGTATTTCAAAGAGTTACTATGTTGTTAATCGAAATTATCAGCTTTGCTATTTTCCTTTGTAGAATATTTGATCAATTTGAGTTTAAAACATGAATTGAATATTTTTCGCTCAATGATTTCCAAACACTTTTAATTATTTGGTTTATTCAGAACAGCCCAGATATATTTAGCAGGATTTAAGTCAAAATACCAATATAACAAGCATGATACTATTTTTCAGATTTTTAGCATGTCATTCTGTGTATTTCTGAATAGCTTATATTCTTCATGCTGTTATTTTTTGAGACAATATTGGGAGACGCTCCTACTGTATAAAGTGGATGTGTTGTTTTAAACAGATATTCAAGAAAACCATCGGAAGTTCATAAAACCGTCCTTGGTATAAGGATAAAGTACATCCGGCTGCAAGGCGTCTGATCGGAAGATTTTAGCGAGCTTGGAACCACCTCTTAATTGCATTTGTCAGGATCTCCTCTATGGAAAATAGTTAACCCCGAAACTAGAATCAAAACACTATAGGAGTATAAACAATTGTAAAATAAAAATACCAGAAATGCATTTTTATAGTAAAAAATATTACCAGTAATACGATTGTACAAAACAAAAAAACATTAATTTCAAAAAGAAAATCACTAGCAATACATTCCTGTAAGGAAAACCAAATTAACTGCACTTTTTTTTGTAAAAAAAATTACTGATGGTCCCAAGAAAATTAAATTTCGCCATTAAATGAACAATAAGGTATATCACTAAACAAATAATAAATAGCTTATGACATGTAGCATATCAATACCATGACCACTTATACAATAGTTAAAATGGCTTGCATTTGTCTCAAGCTATATTTTAATCAATCCCCACCCATATTATCTCGGCTTGTTTGGTCAGTCATGTCCTACGACGATCTGATGACCATCCTACCGGATAAATCCATCAGTTCAATCGGCCATCTGCAAAAAGAAGAGAGTCTCGTTGTATATCTCGCAACCGCTGGGAGTATCTCGTCCGCGAGAATATACTGCAGATATGGCACTGGAGGATCTTCAGATACTCTGTAAATACCGTGAGAATTCGGGAGTGCGGAAATGGCGTTCTTGTGATATAAACGCCTTCATGGGTTGGGATTTAGCAACAACGGCATATTGACTTGGTGTTTAAAGATAATTTATATTAAACAATTGATATTTTAATAAGTTTCTTTGTAGTGGCACTGCTGAATGATTTATAAAATAACATAAATTTCGCTACCTTCTATTAGCATAAGTATTAAAAACATGTAGGCTGTCACGTGTGACATTTTTGTTTTTCTTCAATTTACCTTCTCATCGTAAAAATGTACTGTGTAAATAAGAAGTTGATTAATTTCTTCCTAATATATTTGCAGAATGACAATTTACATTTTGTTAATCTCAAATTGAATTTTGCCATAATCCTTTCATAAAATCCACTAGTATTAATACCTCATTGCGTGTAAATGCTCTGACTTTACAAAAGTTAGGTCAGACTAAGAATCAAGCATTACTAATATATCTGCACTGGAGCTGTACAATCTTCGCTTTCTAATCTTGAGTTGTAAGTATTTGCGCGGTTCTGGGGATGATGAATTATTTTACCCCATACAACAACTTTCTCGCAGGTGCCATATCGTAACACTCTCGATATTCTATTACTATTACCATGGAAAATATATAGTTAAAAACTTTACGGCTAAGATCCGACATAAAATATACCCATGGGCCAAATCATGTTCAATTCCTTCGTATTCCGTTCCTAAGAAGGAACTTCCAATCGGACTCTTCCCAAGCGCCGTTATCGTGTAGAAAATATTTCAAAGAGGATGTTTACCCAAACACTACAATTTTAATGTCTTCAAGTCAAGTGTCAAACGATGTATGTCTTACATATACTCATAATCTACACTTCCCTCTCTCACGTCAATGCTACAAACAATTTACTAATCCTTTAACTTGAATGACTGTCTGGCCTTGTAATGGGTGAACATTTAGTAAAAACATAGAGATATTAAACAAAAAAATGGTTTATATTTATTGAATGGCATAGCCGATTAAATCATTTACGTATGCTAACTTATGTCATGCAACACAAATGCAAAAGAATGTAGTCCTACGTATGCAAATGTTTTTGATAAAGTACGTCACAAAAAACTGTTGGAATTGTTATGTAAACTTGGCATATATGGGAATGACATTGGAATAATCTATATTGGCAGAAAAATGCCTGCATGATAGTAAAAGAAATTAAAATATAAACGAAAAACAGGAGTGTAAGACAAAGTTCAGAGGACGTATAAATATAGAATAATGTGTTTTTGAGAAAATTAGTTCTATCAGGATTCATTATTGGCGCTCAGAATCCTAACGCCATAACATATACAGATGTCAAAGTGTTGATAGCAGACACAGAAAGGCATGTACAACTGATACAGAACGTAATGAAGGAAAGCGAGAAGAAAGGACGAAGTGTCACTTGCAAGAAGACGTAATGCAATGTTGTCTGTAAAAGGAACAGCCCACCATGCAAATTATAATTTGGAGATTGCCCCATCAAGCAAGTACAGCAATTTAAATATATGAGAAGTTCTTTAACAGAAGATGAAAAGTGAAACACTATTTACATTATTCGGACTATTGTCCTCATCTTTGTCGCCATATTTATTACAACGTTTCACCAGTTGTACGCTCCGGCCTTCTTCAGGTGCTTGGAATATCGAACTAAACCCTTTATTTCGCTCACTTGGGTAGATTGTTTTAGATCCACGTGCCATGTTTAATGGATGTCAGTTGTCAGTTATCTCCTGTTAATTCCCCTCTCCAATTATCCATTGACTAAATCGGGTATTGAACTCACCCTTTTTGGGTCCTGTCATTGGATCTAACTAATGTATTTATCCACTGTAACATGTGTCCTCAAGGCGGAAATATTGTAATAAATATGGCGACAAGTATGAAGACAATAGTCCGAATAATGTAAATACTGTACATAATACCTCATCTCAGAAATATAGACAGATACTGTAAAGTGATACGCTGATATCCGAAGGCACATTGGGATAGCGAAAGATGCCTTCATAAAGCTAATCAAATTATTAAGAAAGAAGAGAATTTCGTTAGAAACAAATAAAAGAAAACTGAACTGTTACGTAATATCAGCCGTGGTATTTGGCAGTGTATGCTGAACAGTCTTCTCACAGATCAAAAAGGCCTGAAGCAACAGAAATGTGGGTCTACAAAAGGTTCCTACGAACACCATAGATCGAAATGGACATATGAAAAGGTTTAGAGAAAATGGAAATAAAAAGGACGTTAATACTTAAAATTACACATAAACAGTTGAAACGTTTAGAGCACATAATAAGGAAAAATTACTTTGAATACTTGATATTCCCAGGAGAGATTGGAGTCAAGAGGTACAGAGAAAATAAAGCCAAATTTACATAGTGAGTTCGAGTAAATGAATAAGAGAATAGGATATTGGAGATATAACAAAAAGATAACATTTATTAAGAGCTACAACATAGGAAATCGTGGAGAGTTATGATCACCAACGCCCGGAAAGGACACAGCCCATAGAATAAGATAAATAGCTTATGATATATATCTGTATATGCCTAACATTGCATTATTAAAATCTGAAATATTTCTTCGATACACGTTGATATTTCCTACTCCTGGAAAAGACATATGCTCTGCTGTGCCGACTGTTAAAATATGCAGCTGTGATAGACTTTCTTCATGCATATGACTGGGTAAGTGTGTGTGATAATCCTTACGACTTCTACTCACAAAACACTTAGCCAGCTAATCCCTACGTCGAGTGACAGGTCGGAAAAACAATGCAATGTAGAAATAAAAATAAGCTAATACACAATAGATTCGACAAGATTTGTATGTGTCTGTGTGCGTATATATATATATATATATATATATATATATATATATATATATATATATATATATATGAGTCGCATATATTTATGGAATTTATATCGGTATACGGAAATGGCAAACAAAAGTTGAGGTTTGCTGTCTTGTCAAATGCGCACGTTACATATGAATGTTTTCCTACAGACACAGCATTATTTGATCACAAACGTTTAAAAACGCATACACCTACATGAACGTAGCCATAGATAGATAAGGTATGTTGGTATTATACATATATTTTCATAAGTGAGACAAAAATATTTGCTTCTTACTGAATCAAGATTTCCATACTAAGTATAGACATCGATATGAAAATGTAAATATTTTCGTAGTTCCACGTAACTTAATATTTTTACCGTATTTAACCATACACGAAACAAATATATATATACGATATATATATATATATATATATATATATATATATATATATATATATATATATATATATATATATATATATATATATATATATATATATATATATATATATATATATATTCTGACAATGAGACACGGGTTCGAATATCACCATAGTCGATTTGTCAGGAAGGAGGCTTTCCTGATAATATCGGACTGGATCGAGGTCGTTCCCAAAATGCAGCACCTTTTCAAAATGCCTGAAAGCCACACAACGGGTCAACCCAAGCCTTGTGAGTCAAATTGGGTTGACGGAACTCTTGGGCGAAGTCGAGTCGAGCTGGGATCTTTCCCAGCTGCGCTTGTCAAACTTTCTGCCGAGGAACCCGGACGAGGCTATGCCGAAGGGCAGAGTTTCGTCCGGGGAGGTAGACACACCCGATTCCGTTTATGCGGGGTCTAAGGGGATTTTTTTGCCGAGCCTATGGGCTCGGGAACCCCACATTAAATTCGGCCTTGTGTCACATGTGACTGCGTGGGGCATTTACTAAATAAATAGCGTCGATAGTTGGGCTAGCACGAAGCCACTTTAGACCTAACTTGAAATGAGGATCACACTTTCTGTTGTGACAACCTGATACAATTTCCCTCTCTACTAATCCCTCTTTTTTAAATTTATTTACCGTTCTGTGGATGATTTTTGAATAGACTTTGAAGATGGAAGCCAGATTATGAATGTTGGTAGCATTACTGAAGGTCTGAATGAACTTTTTCCTGTCACCATTGGAAAGACACTGGGGGTGATAAAAAAGATTTTAACCTGTACTCTTTCTAACTGAATTACTCCCATAGGTTTTTGAATGGTGTCAAGATGGTTAAACATCAAATATAAAAAAAAAACTGGCAAAAATCAACACAATTAGTTTATTATTTTATTAGATATTAAGCATGTTGTGAGGTACATATTCATGATGCTACACGATTTGGACAAAATTGAAGTTACACACGGAATACATATATATATATATATATATATATATATATATATATATATATATATTATATTATATTATGGAAAGGAATAAGCGGAATTTAAAGGACATAATTATGAAAACTAAGAACTAAAACAAACAACCGGTTTCGTCCCAGTACTCTTCAAGTTTGATACACTGGGATTATTTAATCATAAACTTAAAACAAAGAACCATTCAATGAGGGGAAGGAAAAAAATTTATATATGATAGAAAAACTAAAGGACTCCCAATCAATCATCCCAACAATCTCTCTGCTTACACGAGATAACTAGCCTGGGGACTTGATGTGAAATGGAGAATCAACACTTTCAAATGATATGGCAACAAAAGAAGTGTGACTTCGCACGCTATAATGGGAAAACAAGTCAACATCAAACCACAACATCATTCCCTGCTAGTTATAGCGTGTTCCATATAGATGACAGAAAGTATTCACTTGTTGGGCTTGAATGTGACTGGGCTAGTTCTTCTATCATATATAATTTTTTTTTAAACCATTTCCCCCATTGATGTTTTTTGTTTTTTAAGTTTATGATTAAATAATCCCAGTGTATCAAACTTGAGGAGAGTACTGGGACGAAACCGGTTGTTTGTTTTAGTTCTTAGTTTTCATAATTATGTCCTTACATTCCCGCTTATTCCTTGCCATAATAAAATTTTGTACCTGTAAGAATCTTTTTCAATATATATATATATATATATATATATATATATATATATATATATATAGATAGATAGATACGTGTAAGAAATTGTTAGAAAACATTCAAATACTAATAAACAAACAGGCCCTTTTACATTTCTAGATGGACACACTTATTTTATTCGGAGCGCCATAAATTATACGAACGTTTGTTTAAAGAGCCAATTGTGATAAAACACGATTAACCAATGAAAATCAAACCACACAAAAATAAAAATACAAGGATTTGTGTTTTCTCCAGACCTCATTCTTGAATAGAAACATGTTAGATTGATAAACATTTCCTATTCTTAACATTCTCTCGGATTCCGATCCATATTCGTTCCTAACTCTCGGACACACACACATACACACACACACACATATATATATATATATATATATATATATATATATATAGAGAGAGATAGATAGATAGATAGATAGATAGATAGATAGATAGATAGATAGATAGATAGATAGATAGGAGGATAAAGATAGATAGATGCACAGGAGGATAAAGATAAATATATTAACATATGCATTGTCATATTTCTCCAACTGCAAGGCCCGAAAGCCACTGAAGGTAGAGTGTAATATTGATGTTAAAGGAGTTGCAAGAAATGTGGTATTAGATCATGGAAATTATGAGGATAAACAAAATATCATTTGATGACCTTGAAAAATTATATCAACTGTTCTGACGCGCTACTTTTGATGATCACAAGATTGCATGAATTTAAACGCGCTACCAGGCTGGGATCTCAGTACCACCCTCTCACTGTCAAAACGGTTAAATGTAACCGTCTCTTCTACACAAACAGCTTCTTCTTTCGCACTTTCCATCTTTGGAACTCATTCCCCTTACTTACTTCCCCGATGACTATACTCTTCAAGCTTGTTCCCCCGTATTTTTTTGTACCATTATTCTCGTTCTTAATTCTCTGTAACCTCTTGCCGTGCTAGTGGCATTGCTGCCTTGATATATATATATATATATATATATATATATATATATATATATATATATATATATATATATATATATATATATATATGTATAGTGAACATAGAAGTCAAAACTTAGAGGCGACAGTCTGTTTCATGATATATGCAATCGTGGTCTGACGATTGCATCTAGCATGAAACAGACTGTCGCCTCTAAGTGTTGACTTCTATGTTCACTTTTATATTTAAACACGCTCTATCTCTGATATTGAGCACATTATCCCATAAATATAGCACACCTTAATATATATATATATATATATATATATATATATATATATATATATATATATATATATATATATATATATATATATATATATATATATATATATATATATAATCCAACGCTCTGGAGTGAGTGGCTTGGGGATAGTAGTCATAGCTCGGTGGGGGGCACAATCCTATGGGTAAAAGAGAAACTCAGAGAGGTTCCACCACGGAATATGTGACCGAGTGGGGCTATATCGAGTCTAATTCGTTACCTCTTCATCGCCGAGAACCGTTGGAACAGTGGGCATGGCGTTTGCCTCTTATCGTAACTGTTCCGGTTTCTATTCTCGTTAGTGGATGCTCACTACTAATGAGTCCCAAATATAGGACGAAACGGCCGCCCAGTGCTTTCTGTTGCGGTTACTTCTAGACTCGATAAATTACTTAATTATGATTATTTCAAATTCTCCTAACACTTCTTTTTTATATATTCGACAAATATTTTAAATATTATTTAGGTTTACAGATTATTTGATTATTTGTGTAAATGCTTTAATTTATTTTTAATTAAACAGTATTAATTGCATTTGCCGGCCTGGATTTTTAGAGAATATATGTAACTTCCAACAGGAATGTAAGCTGTTGTAGCAGAATTTTAATATAATATATATATATATATATATATATATATATATATATATATATATATATATATATATATATATATATATGAAGTATTCTTTCAGTGAATTATAAATAAAAGATAAACTACTGCAATAAATTGATTGATTTATATTTTAACCCTTAGCAACCTTTTAGTGGTTAAGTTCAATTTCAAACACATTTCTGGTTTGCAAAATTTAGTTTTGCTCCAGTATATGGAATTATTTATTTTTTTTTTTTTGAGAATAACCTTGATTTTCCCAGACACAAGTCCTACATTTTAACACATAGCCAGGGGGTTATTCATACCTCTTTCCATGTAATTGAATGTAACAAAGCCCAACCCGTATTCGAACTAAGCTCACCGATTTCTCAATCGGAGTCACTGTGTGTTGCATCAGCCACACATCTGGACTAAGCTACAATAAAAATAAAAATAAAATGTATTAACACAATCATCCCAACATACACACACACACATGTATGTATGTGTGTGTGTGTGTGTGTGTGTGTGTGTAAATGCATTTATCTATCTGCGTGTTTTTTGTCAATAGATATTGTGCCTTGTAACTGTATATATTTATTAATGCATTTAGATGCGGCTTACTGGTGTTTCGATTTTTTACGTGCAAGTGTTTTAAATGTTTTTGTTTCTCTGAAGCAAAGTTGATGCATCTTGGGAGATGGCGACGAGGTTTGTACACGCAAAATACGAAGTCAAGTCCTCTAATGCATCGGAAATCCGGGTCAGATCAATCTTTCTTTCTTGTGATATTTCCAATTTTTATGCGTCTAACATCTTTCTTATCAATGTCTGTTTTTATTTCTTTGATATTCTATTTTATTTTTATGACATTATTTTAAAAAAAAAAAAAGATCTTTGTTACATTATCTTTTTACGATTAACTTCAATTTCTTTTCTCTCGATTTTATTTTACACATCTATCGGAATATGCTTTCTGTTTTTCTTTTACCAGTTTTCCACATTTTTCTTATCTTCTCTATTTCGCTTTTTTCCCCCCCTCATACATTCTTTTATTTTTGTTCTGTCTGTCATTGTTTGATTTTCTATTTTCCTCTTTCTCCTTTCTTTTTTTCATCTTATTTATTTTTAATTCTTTTCTCTTTATCTCATTCTTTTTGTTTACTTTTTCTTTCTTTCTGACATTTTAATTAATTTTTCTTTTTTTTTTTTGTTTCTGAATGTCTATCAGATTCGTTATTTTTGGGATATTTTCTTTCTATTTTTTTCCTGTTTCTTTTAGAGTTCGTTGGGATATTTTTATAAACATTATAACTTTAGAAATTCATTTCTTCATCTTTCTATGTCTCTGCCTCATTCTCTCTCCCCATAGTCACACATGCATAAACACGTACACACAGACACACGCACACACATACACACTAGGGTGCATGGACACACACACATATATATATATATATATATATATATATATATATATATACACTACTGTTCAAAACATTGTGGACTGCCATTGTAATTTCTTAAATTGGCCCACAAAATAGTTATTTTTTATTTTAAATAAGAGATAAATATTATACATGGTTTAAAATGTGAGCCAGGAGTTTTCTTAATAATTTTATTATGACGAAAAAAAAAATAAGCATTTTATGATTAATTTTTACTCTGGTCAAAATATCCTCGATTAGCCTAGAATACTGTAGCTCAAAATTGTAGCATTCATCTCAAATGATTCTCATTGATTAAGTTTGATAATTGATTTCATTTTTTTTTCTAAGAGATCTCTTACACATTTTTTCAGTCTTCTGTCAATTTTATCATATTCAAATGAAGCGGTCGCTTCAAACTTGAATTTTATAAATTTTTAGTAAATATGATAGGCATGGAAACTATTTTTTTCATTGCGTTTTTTTTAATATTATATTTTCCTTTTGGGATCATGTATGTAGGATAGTTTGCAGAACATGTCTATAATGATTACTGCCGTGAGCGCTTTCGGTCAGTATATTACCCATTGTCAAAGAGTTTGTTGTTTATATGTTATGTCCACAAAGATGTAAGATATCATTATCAATATCAACAAAATACTTCCCCGATAGAGCACAACTATCTTACCCTTCATAATTACCACAGAAATTAAACACTAAAACCATTAAAAGTTTACTTCAACCAACCATTAATATAATTTAGTGCAGCAAGATGCAAAACATTTAAGAATAAATTTCACATCTTGAACCTAACAGATGTATAAAAAAATACACTACATAGCATTAAAAACTGCTAGCCTCATAATTCAAAATAACAACCGATCTATCAAATCTAAAATAAAACAAAGATTAATGTAGTTTAGCAATACAGCTGCCCATGTTCAAACCGATTAACGACATTGAGGATACAAGGATAACAAGCCACTTATTTATATCAGTACGAAAAACTCTTTCTTACTCACACAAACTGCCTGTAAGAAATAAAAAAAAATATCTTGTCGATAACACTTCCTTTTTAGAAATCTAAGTGTCGACGCCGTGAGATTATAGAAGCTATTTATATAAAACACATCAAGACACGTCTCAACATTACTTAACAACGGCAGTAACGTTTTGGTCCTCTTCTGAAATAGACTCCAACATGTAATTGCCGCCGCATTCCTCTCACACAGCTTAAAATTTCTACCATATCCACACAATATAATTTAGAAAACAAAAACTGCTGATGCGTTGGCCAAAAGCGCTTTAGAAAATTATCATTACGTACAGTTTCTGCAAGCACGCAGTTTACACCAAAAGGAAAACGGTAATAAAATTGATTAAGCTATAGATGATGCACGGAGGTTATATTTGTTTTTTTGTTTTTTTTTTTGTTTTTTTTGTTTTTTTAAGCATTTCACCCCAAGCAAGGCGGGAAGCCACTAGGACGCAAGGGGTTACAGAATGTTTAGAGAAAGATCAGATAGGAGTGATAGAAGATAGGATGAGGGTAGTGGATAGATCAAGGCAACTGGAGATGTCGATTGACATTACACTTTAATAGCTGGAGATTATAGCTCACAGGGAAATAGGAATAAGGAAGGGAGTTCCACAGGCGAGAGGTGCGAGACATGAAGCTATTAGAGTAGAAGAGGCGGCTATATTTAGGAGTATCGACAGTGAAGGGGTGAGAGCGGGATGCCAGCCTCGTAAGGCGCTGGAACTCATCACGTCTGGGAACCAGCGAATGCAGCTCCTCGGAGCAATTTCCATAAAAGTATTTGTAAAATAGACAGAGGGAGGCGATGGCGCGTCTGTGAGAAATTGACTGTAGACGAGACGCCAGGACAGGGCCAACTACATTGCATATCCGCCTCTGGAGCCTATCAAGAACCCCGAGGCAAACAGAAGGGGCACCAGACCATATATGGCAGCAATACTCCATGCAAGGGCGAATTGTTGATTTGTAGATCTGGAGGATCGACTCCGGGGAGAAAAACTTCCTTAGACTTAATATTTTTTTAAGCGTTTCACCCCAAGCAAGGCGGAAAGCCACTAGGACGCAAGGGGTTACAGAAGATTTGGAGCAAGATCGGATAGGAGTGATAGAGGAAAGGATCAGGAGAAGGATTGTGGATAGATCAAGGCAACTGGAGATGTCGATTGACATTACATTTGAATAGTTGGAGATTATAGCTATCTGGGAAACTGGAATATGGAAGGGAGTTCCACAGGCGAGAGGTGCGAGACATGAAGGAAACAGTTAATATTAACATTATATCCAAATGCATAACTTATGAATACACTGATAATGCAATTTAGCTGAAATAAATGCAGGTAAAGAGGTAGAAATATCAGCAGAACATGGATAGATTACAGTAAAGCGTTTGATAGTGTGCTACACTCTTGGATCCCTAGGGCTTTGGAAATGTACAAAGTATCCTCGGTGATAGGAAATTTCCTTAAACACAGCATGGGAATCTGGAAAACCACATTTTACCTAAATGACATCAAAGGTACTGCCACTTCTAATTGCCTGAATATCTGACGAGGAAACTTTCAAGGAGACTTCCCGTCATCCCTTCTGTTTTGTCTGTCCTTAATCCTCTTTCACATGAACTAAACTATAACAGCTATGGATACAAAGTAAATAAGTATGTATTTAATTACTTACATCTACATAGATGATCTCAAAATCTTTGCCAAAGACGAAAATGTGTTAAAGTGTTTCCTCAATGCTGTAAAATGTTTAATGGCGACATAGGAAACGCATTTCAGATTAGATAAATGTGCAAAAGTAACATTCAAGAAATGGAGATTTACAGGAACAGATCTAGATTTTGGTACACAGACTGGAAAAAGAAGCCTATATTTACCTCGGAATTGATGTAGGAGATGGAATACATCATACCCAAATGAAAGAGAAGATTGGAAAGGAATAATAGAGACGTGTGTGGTTCTCATTAAATACCGAGTTGAATACAAAAACAAAAAAACAGAATATCATCCATAAAAACATTGTTTATACTTGTGATGATACACAGTTTCAACGTTCTTAGCTGCATCATAGCTGACATTAAGCGAATTAACGACAAAACGAGAAAGCTTCTCATCTGTCACCACATGCATCTTGCAAAAGGTGATGTTGATGATCTGTATGTTCCCAGATACAAAGAAGGCAGGGGATTAGTTTGACTAGTTCTGTCTTAGAAAACTACAATAATTGGCTTTCAAAGAGAAACTACAGACAACCATGTCAAATAGCATGAAAGTAGTAAGCGACTTTATCAGTAATAAAGGAAGCCAACAAGTTCAAAATGGAGTTTAAAGTGGTTGAAGAAATACAAGTAAAACATAATACCGCGACTGAAGCTGCAAAATTCTTAAAAATGAAGGCAAAGGCAAAATTCAACAGACCAGATACAGAAAAGATGGCAAGACAAACCGCTTCACGGTCAATACTCTGGCCGTATCAAAAAGCTGATGTAGACAAACTCTGTACCCATCTGTGGCTACGTAGTACAGGTTTAAAGGACCAATGCTTGCGAACTAAAAATTACGAAGCGCACATACTGGATAATTGTGTCAGTCCAAAATGCAGACCGTCTTGTATCAGGTTGCATGGTATTTGCACCCACTGAATATAAAACACGACACGACAGAATAGGCTAATGTCTGCACTGGAAAATCTACAACAGTTACCGAGAGGAAACTGCAAGAAATTGGTAGGAACACAACCCACACCTGGTTACAGTGATAGGACCTCTAACAATTTTATGGAACTTTAAATAGACACAGACAGGACAATCAATGCTGAATGCCGAGACATTGTAAACAAGGACAGCAAAGACAATGTGTACCTCCTTATTGAAATGTCACTTCCTGCAGACTGCTATGCAACTTTGAAGATAACCAAAAAACTATCAAACTACAAAAACTTTGAAATTGAAATCTCAAAAATTCTGCACATGAAGACATTAACAATACCGTATGTAGTTGGAACCATTGAGTTCATTGGAAAACATTCCAATAGACTTATGGAAGGAATCGCTGGTAGTCCATGCCTAAAAGAAATACAAAAACATTGTACTCACATGTACAGCCCACAACTTACAAAGGGCTTTATCTATGTAAAATATGAGCGATTTTTTAAACTGCTCAGTGGAAAATATGAGGCCATTTCTGACCTTACGTCTCTGGTCGGGATCTGGAAAAACATTACTATACACCAGAAATCGAATGAAATAAAGCAACAACAACAACAGCAACAAAAACAATAATAATAATAATAATAATATAGTAAATTACAGGATTTTATCCAGGATATGCAAATGCTGTTGAAAATAAAGGCAAACGCCATGTACAGGAAACTAACGAACATGGGACAAAACTAAATGTATTGCGTAAAAAAAAATGTTTTCCCGTCTGCTGATGTTGACAAGAGATCTTAAGAAGTAATATGTTGATTTAAAGACATCGTAGAACCAGTTAATCTACAGTGACAAAAAACAACTGGTTTATGCAAACATTCAACTCTATCAATTATAACGTTTTGAAAAAAAACTATCAACTGGACATTTCGGCATATAACTACTGGCGTAGAAAAGGGGATTACCAAAAAATAAATATAGCATTGTATACTGAAAGCTAAGGGCAATAGACAATGTGACAAAAGGTCAAATAATTGATGTTCGTATTCAAGTAGTCGATAGAAAATTAAGTGAAATGTTTTTTAATCACTTTACCCAAGCAAGCCAATAATGACACTCAAGCGTGTGAGAAAATATGAAAAAAAATAGAACAACATTTTTAAGGAGAGAGAAAAATTACAGAATAGTAATAAAGCAGACAGAATGATTGATATTACATCTCAATTTTAAAAGATAATTACTGAAAAACAGCAAGCAGAAGTGTTCCACAAGTGAGAAAGGTAAGAGAAGACACTGTTAGCATAGAACTTACGGTTACATCTTGCCATTTCAACTGTAAAATGATGTGACCCGGCTGCCATTCTAGTAATACTCGTATATTTATAAAGTTTAGGTAACATAGAGGAAAGCTTATGAGAATAACTATAAATAAAATATTTATGGAAAACGCAGAGTAAATCTACGTTATGAGAGTGGGAAATTGACTGAGGTCTAGATGCCAGTTCAGGGCCAATAATATTTAAGATTTCTCGTTGTATTTTATCAAGTTTCTCTAAATATATAGTAGTTTGTGGGATTGAAATAATAATTAAAAGATGCAAAGCTGTTACATATTTGTTATCTAACTAAGAATAGAAGTTATCTATTTGACGTAATCGGTCAGCTCAGAGAATTAGGAGAATTCTGGAGAATTGAGGACGCGTATAGAGATATGTATATATATATTTTTTAAATATTGTAGGATATGCCAGGAGTGGGATCTTTTTAAGTCAACGTAGATACTAGGGAATACTCACAATCGGAGACCATCCGAAGAGAATGGATTAACCAAACGGAAAGTATATGTAAGTGGGACCCAGATGCTGCTTTCACCATAAATCTATCAGCTTACTGCGCGCATTTGGGAGTTATGCATGTTTCTAGTAGATTTCTTTCACACTTTTCACATATTTCTGCTGGGGTTTAATGAGGTGACGAAAATACACACACACACACACACACACACATACATACATACATATATATATATATATATATATATATATATATATTGTTTGATTTGCGGCGAATGGGCAGGAGGAGGGAGAATCGCTGAGGTTAGAATTGCGTACACAGGAATTGACGGAAATATATCTTCGATGAAGTCTCTCTGTCATGATTAAGAATTTGACCAGTTAAATAACATTTGGATATCTACACAACTTCAAGTGGCTACGCCTTCTTTTAGTGGCCACGCCTACGCAACTTCGTGTGGCCAGGCCTCTTCCAGTATGTGCCCACGCAAGTACGCTTTTCCTATCACTCAGTACACGTGTGCACCGTGTTTATTTTAGCCATCTTATGCATTCCCTGTTTATACCATCGCCAGTTCAGATTTCCGCTCACACTCTGATTCAACGGAAGTAAGTCCAAATGCCTTTCCTGAACCGATATCCACCAGTTCACAAAATAAACTAACTTCAAAATAAAAATAAGCTAACCACATAGATGTCGATGGCCTTAAAGCTATGAACCGAAACATCATCGCAGTTGGGATTCATCTTCACAGTTCCCGAAAAATATTTATTTTACGTTTTACAAATACAAGTTTATTAAACACAGGTTTCGACTCTCGGTCAGTGGCCAAGTAACTAATATTTTATAACGATTCAGGTATCCAAGGAAATTGACCTTAAGTCGGTGTTCAGTTATTCTGCAATGTTTCTCCCCTGATTTAATAAATTAACTTCACAGGCATTTAACAAATATAAATCTGAACAAGGTTCGTGAATGTGAGGATAAGGCTTGTTTCATGGATACGACATTGGGTCCCAAGAAAAAAAAAACTCAGTAAAATTTTAGTCTGTCTTCTGATTGAAATCAGTATATATGAATAATAATTACTTTCAACAAATTAATAAAATAAATTTTAGACGAAGCTGAATAATGATGCGTCAATCTCAAAGAGATAACGTCAATTTTCTTCAAGAGAACAAGTCAAGGGTATGAGGATAACCTATACATAGCTTCCAGACCTCTTATCAGGGAATTAGAGGTTCTGAGGAACGTGGGACCACATTTTAATTGCAATTGTTCCCAGGTCCCTCCCTGTCCTGGGTTGGTAGCACATGTGAGGGTCTTAGCCATGAGCAAATAATGAACCCCAAACAAAACCAATATGAAATTATAGAAATATCAGCAATATATTTTATATAAATAATTACCAACAATATATAATTATAGTAAAATGACCAACAATAATATTATTAGGAAAATGACCAATAATCAATTTTATAGAAAAACGACCAAGAAGACATTTTATCTGTAGTTGAAGGGATACAATTGCGTTTAACATAAAATTAGCTGAAACCATATAACAGTATACAAAATATTTAAATTTCCGTATTAAATAATCCATATAGGTTGATATGCCGCTAGATAAGATCAAACAAGCAACGTGAGTAAACTCTTTTATTATATTAATCCATATGATCTTCGACAATTTCTTACAGAAATAAAACTGTATTCCAAAATATAACGTCAACAAAAATACTACATAAAAAAAACATATGCACTAAAACTGAGTATCTACCATGTATTCAAAAAAGCAGAATAACGAATATCATACTTTTGTTGCTTCAAAGATCCTAAATTTAAATCCGACATTAAATGACCCATAAAGGTGTTGATATGCCGCTAAGCAAAGAAATCAATCAATCGAGAGTAGAAGTTTACTTTTCAACATTTAGCGCTATAATATTTTCCAGACATTTAATAGACTTTTTCATTTCGTCCATTCGTGAAATTCATGCACAGTAATATAAGGCAGCAAATGAAAATAACTGGTCTCTCAGCACAAGACGAATATTGGTGGAAAGAAATGGAAGCTTTTGAAAGTGAGACCCACATCTTTCTGATTTTCTTTCTTCCGTGACATCCAGGATTTGGTAGATAATGGCTCTTTCAATTTTTTGTACCTCTAAATAATATTTTATCCTTACTCTCTTTAGTGATGTAATTGAAGACTCGTTGCCTCTTTTGTGATGTCAACGAATACTCGTCGTCACTTTCATAATGCTCATTGTAGTAGAGACTTAGTAATCGCAGATTCAACTAGATTAACGCCGTTGAACAATACTGGTGTCAGGCGCCTTCGAATAACGTTCGCACTAATAGTACTTGCTCGAATAGTAATCAACGAATAGTGATCCGAATAGTAATCCGTGTAGTGATCAGCACAGAGAAATATTATAATGTATAGTATACAGAATAGCGATCCGCATAGTAAAAATGATAGAGTAGAACTGTGGTCCGAATATTAATAGAGGATTGAATAGAAATAGCGTACGTTAAACATCAGCTACTTCCTACATATATGCGTTTCCTCTATGGTCACGTGTATGAGAAAAATTATTATTATTAATATTCTTAGTAGTAGTATTGTCCTTGTTATTCTTGTTGATGTTTGAAATAATTGAAAAATAAAAATAGAAGAAATTTTCTATTCTGAAATGGTTTGCATCTACTTGAAAACTAAGCAAGGTATGGTTATTTAATATATATATATATATATATATATATATATATATATATATATATATATATATATAATATGAAAATATATACGGAAAAAAACAAACAAAAACCTTATATACAATTATGCTGTTTTAATGTTAATATGTCAACGTCGGACGTTTCGGTCTAGTAAACCATCTTCAGGACATATTCATAAATGAAGATGGTTTATTAGACTGAAACGTCCGACGTTGACATATTTACATTAAAACAGCATAATTGTATATAAAGATTTTTGTTTGTGTTTTTCCGTATATATTTTTCTTCATACTGTCGGATTTATATTGCTATATTTATTATATATATATATATATATATATATATATATATATATATATATATATATATATATATATATATATAATGAGAAGCGACGTATACTTTCTTAATATATATATATATAAAAAGTTACAAATTAAAAAAAAATAATAATGTACTTTTATGAAAGTATCTATTTATATATATATATATATATATATATATATATATATATATATATATATATATATATATGATATTTCAGATTGCCCTCAATCTTTCATCAGAAATAACTGTTTGTTACAAATAGATTAAAATTACTATTTGATAGGAACTGGCATCCGTCGCGAGACGCGGACGTCACGTGATATGGAACGTCACTGTTCGGATATTCCTAACTTAAATCTAACTGTAATAAATATTTTAGATGTTGTTTAAAAAAAAAATTTGTTTATCTATATATATATATATATATATATATATATATATATATATATGTGTATACACGATATGATATGATTATTGTAACTTCATGCATTCAAAATGATTTAAATATATCGATTTAGAATTGAACAGCTAGACTAGTTTTTGTGATGTCAACGAATACTCGTTGTCACTTTCGTAATGCTCGTTGTAGTAGAGACTTTGTAATCGCAGATACAACTATAGTAACGCCGTTGAACAATACTGGTGTCAGACGCTTTCGTATAGCACTCGCACTAATAATACTTGCTCGATAATACACGCTCGAATAACCACCGTACTGATCCGAATAAAGAAATAGTATAATGAATAGAGTAGCGTATAGCGGTCCATATATTAATAGAGGATAGAGTACAAATGTCGATACCATACTTCCTCCCATACATCACGATGACACGCTACCTCCCATATATGCGCTTGCACTATGGTCACGTTGTCTACGTAATTCAATAATGGGGTCGCCTGTGTTTACTCACTGGCGATCTATGTTCAAATTCAAGTATCGGCAGCGACAGTTTATTCCTATATAACATTCTCTCTCGCTTGTCTTACTTTATTAGCCATTTACCTAAACTCGTTAGGCACGTTCTTTATTGTTTCTATTCTGTCTTTTTTTTTATCTGCAAGATGCCAAGTCAGTGTCATATTCTCTAAGCTTTTTTTCCTCATTATATAACGCAGATTTTCCTATTTTTCTTTTCTGAATCCAAATACAAGCGTCCGTTTTGATTACAATTTCCTTAAAACACATTGCTCTAATGCTACTTGCCATTCTTAACATCTTCCTGCAGAGCAATGTTTCTGTTACCTCAACTCTACTGTTTAAATGTAATGCGATATCAAGCATTTTCTGTCATAGAAGACATTTGATAAGAGATAAGTGTTGAGCATTCTTATCTGTGTTTTTAACGAAATTATCTTCCGTATCCATCTATAGAACTACGTCACTATTGCCTCAATTCTCTTGTTTGATTTCGAGGAAATTGTAAAACGTTTACCGTCATATAGGAAACTTAATATAAGATAAGTGTTGTGCACTCTTATCATTGTTTCTAATGAAATTATCCTTTTTCTTCAGATTTTGTTTAGCCTTTGGAACGCATCTTTCGCTATCGTCAAATAATATAGATTCCGAAACGTGATAAACAATAAATATTCAGATCATAATACAAGTACGATTAAATAAATAATTGAAATGTATGTTATATAAATATCATACAATATGTTTGTTTCTTTTTTTTCCTCTCTTTTTTTTATTCTTTACTTACGGAATAGATTTAATATTTCCTGTTTCTGAATTCAAAGCGCGAATTTCTTTTGATGATTTTTCAATTTTCCAGCTTACTTTTTTTTTCTTTATTCATTCTGTCTCCTTTCCTACGTCCATTTTAAGCCTCATTCCAACAACCCTGCCTGTTTGTATCGTTCGGATTATAAGATTTACATTTATTGTTCAGGTACTCATTTTGATTTCATTATATCTTACTCTTTTCATTCAGGCTTACGGCTATATCACGTTGGAACACTGGTTCAAGTGAGATCAGCGAAGTTAAGCAACATCTAGACTGATCAGTACGTAGATGGGTTACTGCTTAGGAGTACCATGTATTGTAAACTTGCATGTGCTGGTGGTGTAATGAATAACGGCTCGGAGTTGTAAAACGTTGAGACAAGTTCCAATTCCAATTGGATCTGTTATATTTACTTACGAGAAAACACCATTTGGAAAACAATGAATCTATCTCTCCCCCGTCCAGATATGGGTAACTTAGTATGACTTGTATCATTAAATCAATATAACTCCAAAATATACTCACAATATAAAAATATTTCATTCTTTCAATAACCTACAAAAGGTTGATAATCCGTAAAAAAAAACATATCAATGTTTTCAGTTATTTTTTTCTTAGACATATTTCATGTATAGTTTTGAACAAAAGTTCGATTTAATTGTGTTTTTTTTTAAATCACGAAATTCCTTTTAAAATACATTTTAAATTATTCTCTCAACTGTTCCTGTAATATGTGAGGAAATTTTCACCATTCATCGCCATATTTAATTCTTATCACGGTCAGCTCTCTTTGTTGACTGCAATGCAGCCTTGCGTTTTTTAACTGAGACAGAATTCGACTTAGAACTTATTCTTTGCATGGATTTCATAGGTTTAATAAGCGATTAAATAGCGATTGGCACAAAACTGTCAAACATTAAAAATTTATCACTGATCACTACAGCAGTCATACCCTCAGTCATCGTACACCTGACTTACGAATACTTCTACTCAGACTTCTACACAAACATTTGAATCGAACACTACAAAATACTTAATCAGATATATCTCTCGCCCATTTACCCATTTTATCTTCTGTCGTATTGCAATTTAAGGGTAGATAAAAAGAAAGTTTAAATTTATATCGTAAAAGCAGACGAAAAACAAACGGACGGAGGTGCAAATATCTGAAAAGAAATGAGATCATTGCAGGTGGATTGTTTGTCAGAAACAACTATTCGAAAGAAATCGAATCAAAAGAAGAAAGAAAAGTAAATATACATCAAGTTCGCTGTGTGTGCAAGAAAAACTATGAAAGCACAAGGGAGTAATAAAATTTAGAAATCAGCTTGCCACGCTGGCGGCCGTTAGAGACAGGCCAGTGCGGGCGCAAGACTGCCAATATAAATCAACGTTAACCTACGAGGGACGATAGCTTTATCAATGGCAGTTTGGCTGCTTGAAAGGGACAATCGGGGAATTATTCATAGACAATCAGTCGGCATGATCCACCGGTAAACAGCGGGCTGATTTATTCGCTTATTTACCCATTCTACTCATTCACTACTTTCTAACATCATTTCTTTATTAGTTTCTTTCATTGATTTATTTATCTATACGTAGACAAAAGGAGTATCTACCTATCTATCTATCTAGCTAGCTAGCTAGCTAGCTATAATATCTATGCATATATCGCTGACAATGGAAGAATAGAACATATAATCTTATATAAATCAGAACACTGTTTGGAAAGTTAAAGACAAAGGTCGAAACGCATTATACATACATATATTCCAATTAATCATTATATTTCTATCTATTTCTAACTCTCTCTCTCTCTCTCTCTCTCTCTCTCTCATTATCTATCTATCTATCTATCTATCTCAGCTTTCGTCTTCGTAAATTAATTTGTTTTTTGAATTTACATTGAGCAATTTTATACATATAACGGTTAGTTGGCAAATAGTAACCTTGCCGTTTTTTTCCTATTACATATTGGATCTTAAAATTAAATACACATAAACTAGGGTCGAATAGGGACTTGGGTGTTTTAAATCTTTATAAATATTTCAATAGTTAAGCAATTTTTTTTAGATATAGTTAAAAAAAATTTTTTTAAACAACATTTAAAATATTTATGACAGATTTAAGTTAGGAATATCCGAACAGTGACGTTCCATATCACGTGACGTCCGCGTCTCGCGAAGGACGCTACTTGCTAACAAACAGTAATTTTAATTTATTTGTAACAAACAGTTATTTCTGATGAAAGATTGAGGACAATTTGAAATATCAAATATATATATATATAAATAAATAAATGCTTTCATAAAATAAAACATTATTATTTTAATTTGCAACTTTCTCTCTCTCTCTCTCTCTCTCTCTCTGTATCTGTATATATATATATATATATATATATATATATATGCGTTACTTAGTGAAAAGTGGTCAAAAACTGTGATAGAACTAACATATTCAGTTGTATGTATGTGAATTTGTACAAACTCATATCCATACAACTGAATATATATATATATATATATATATATATATATATATATATATATATATATATACACGTTTCATTAAATAATATAGACACGTGTTGTCTATTTATTTTATGTAAAATTTGTTCGTAACATCTGATAAGTTTGATAACATTATCATTAAACGAAGAAAGAAATTCACAATATTGATCCATATTTTTTTAATATAATCTAAGCTTTCGGCTTACTTAAGCCATTATCAAAGATGTAAATCACAAACATATTAAACAATATACGGACACGACAGTGATGATAGTCTGTCATTGTTTACATATTTAATCCCTAAGCAACGATAAACACGCGCATATAAGACGCTAGAAGCGAAAATCGCACCGCATCTCATGACGTCACACATGACTACACGAGAGTGAATTGGAGAATGAAGTAAGGAAAGCCGTTGGTATAAACCAATGGCTTCTGTTACCAATTATAGACATTTAAGAATATTTGTAGAGATTCCATAATTGATTTTGTTTAGGTTGGGTTTTAACTGTTTGATGTATAATGCTTCAAGTATTTTTAGTTTTTGTCTATTGTTTTCAATCTATTGTTTACTATTTCATCTTGAAAACATACTAAAATTTTAGTAAATTCTAATATATCAACTACAGATCCTAGCAAAAAAATTAAATTAATCATATACTACACTAAATCTAGTGTTACGAGTTAGCTTCATACACAGAAACTTATATAAATGTATTTCTTATGACATTTCGCCAAATTTTAATAGAAATTTAACTTCGAAAAAAATATTTGCGGGTTGAAAATGTAAAAACGAAAGCATTAACTGCCATTGAAAAAGAACAATTCTCCGAGCCTAGACACGTGGTCCTGTCCGCATTCTCGGAGTGTCGTTTGGACCCGACCTCCAGCTGGAGAAGAATTGGTCTGAAGTACGAGCAAATGTAGACGCCGCCGGTCAGACTTGGCGTCGACGGAGGGTGTCCGTGAAGGGCAGGGCGGAGGTGTGTGCTACATACATTTTCCCTCTTGTCCTTTATCGATTGTCCGTATTTCCTCTCTGTGACGACCAAAGGAAATCGCTCGAGCGCTCGCTAACGTCCATTCTATGGAGGAGACGCGGGAATCGGGTCGACAGAGAAGTCTGTGCACAACGTCCGTGTCATGGGGGGCTGGGAATGCCACACTTGCTGAGCCACAAACGTGCCTCGAGGTTGGCTTTCCTACGCCGCGGATTGACAGGAGATTCGGTCATGGCGGGGATTGTTAGGGACGCCTTCCCTCCATTTACTATCAATACCCCATCTCGCGGGCCGAGTGCCATTGTAGGCCCCGGTAGGAATCGGATTTCATTCGCGAGTGTCGGTTGGCCTTAGTGGCCGTCCCTCGGTCCAGTGACCTTTCTCGGCCTAGGAAGGACTTCTATCGTTTGCTAGTGGAGGGGGTCGCCAAGGATCCCCTACGCGAGGATCTCGACATGTCGGATGATGAGTTTCGCTCTCACTGGTCTTGGGCGCCAGCGGCGGATTATCTCAGTAACCCTGAGTTTTCGCTTACCTGGCGACTGGCTCGGAATCGGCTGCCTCTCAACGACAGGACCTTCATATGGGGCTTGGCGGACTTGCCAGACTGCGATCGATGTGGCCTTGGTCTAGAGGAAACGGCTTCGCACGCCTTCTTCCATTGCCGCCGGGTCCGCCCCTTATGGGACCATGTCAGCGAGCTGACAGCTCGTCTCGCGCCCGAAAAGCTTGTGCCCATGGATCGCGCATACGCGTGTGATAATGTGTCGCCCCCGTATTCCGGGGTGAAACGGATGGTGTTTCTCACGCTGCTAGCCACGGCCAGAATGGTGATATGGACGACGCGAGAGGAGGATGTCTTGCGGGGTAACCGTCTTTCTCATCAGGATCTGATCCGATTCTTTGAGCATCAGCTCAAGACGAAGATTAGAACTGATAGAAAACGCTTGCATTCGACAGTCTTCAGCGAAAGGTGGGTGACTGAGGCGAGCTTGGTTCGTGTGAACGGGGCTAGCCTTGATTTTCTCTTTTAGGTCAAGCCTACGTTACATCGGGGTGGCTTCCTGTGTGTACCTAGTTATTGCGAGTAAGTGTTGTTCCCGGCCTGCCCCCCGGCCACATCTTTAGTTATGATCCAGCCTGAGATTCCCAACCTCCCCAGTTTGTTTTTTGCCCCCCCACACTTTCTATCTCGACTGGGTCAGCTTTATACTTCCCCATGCCCGCATGATTTATTATCACCTTTCCCACTCCCTTAGCGAGAGAGCTGCTTGATTTTGTTCCAATGGGCAGAATACAGTGGTCTCCCTGCCTTTTGAGGGTTGGACGGGCCCTACTAACATCAGTTAACGTTTAATTTCATTTATGTTATTGGGCTCATCTCCCCCACTCATCTTTTCATTTATAATTTTGTACATATGTGTTACATCATTAAATCATTATGACACGGGGCGCGTTTTGTAGGTCTCCCTAGAGTGGATGTGGTATTATGGTGCATGGAGGATTGATTGGCGACGGACGAGTTCTTATGGTGAATGAGTAAATTGTAATGTCTGAATGGGTCGTGAATCAAATTAGCTAGGTATAAGATAGTTAGTGAAGACCAGCCTTACCCCCTCCCCCTTTTCGGCCTTGTGCCACAATTTTGTATTTTTACAAAATAAATCCCGGTAGTCTGAAAGATTCAGACCGATTCTGTTAATTTTGAATAAAGTCGAAGTGAGCAGCTGTGTTTTTGCTTCATTGCATATTATATTTTTTGTGACTGAAATGTTGTTTCTTTCTTCTGGTAAAACGTTTGAAATATTTCTGATTTATTTTTGGTTTGCTGAGCTTTAAACTGAAACATGAAAATGCGAGGAAACGTTAGACATTGTTAAAACTTACATATAAATTACAGTATATGTTTGCGTGTTTGTGCATATCTGCATCCAAGCACCCCCTCTGCTCCCACTTTCAATTTCACTGATTCATAGATCATTCAAAAGCCCTAGAAATGTTAGGCGCTGGGAACGATTTTCGTTGACCTCAGACTCAAGATTAATATATATATATATTAATATATTAGACATTATTAGATTAGACATTGTCGTCGCTTTTACAGTTCAAGGAGGGTAACTCATATTTTCCTTTGGTATCCAAAATTGCAGATAGTTTAAAATTTTAAGCTAGCTAAATTTTAAGCTAGTTTAAAAGTCGCCCTAACGTTTGGCCATCATCACAGTAGCTAGGGAGTAGGAGTTGTGATAGCCATCAATCAACTACAGAAGTAATCACAATTGATGGCTGCATTTAAGTATTGAATTAATGTTTAAGCTTACCTTTTAAAAGTTCAAGGATTATTCTTCGACTGCCACTCAATTTAACGACGATTTGTGCACATAGATCCTTATTTTCCGTACAGCTATTTTTCTTTCATGGTGACAGAACAGAGGACAATTTATAAGATAAAATAAATATAATGTAAAGATGGAAAAATAGAAATAGTTCTACATTCAACATTTGGAGAGTTAGTGAAACATAAATCCTAATTAAGTAAAACCTATATTATGGAATCTATATGAATTAATGCAGATTTTGAGCTCAATTCTACCAGGAGTTTTGAGATTAAAAAGCCCCTACAAAAACGCTCTATTTTATAGTGATTTACGTGGAAATACCTCAATATATGTATTATATATTAGCTACTTCTAGGCAATGTCACTTTTCATGTTTAACTAATTTGCATATTGATATTTAAAATGTTTATTTCATTAATTAACTATCGTTCATACTGTTCTTTTATTCGAGGATTGCTTTGAGTTTCGAATAAAAAATAGTTTGTTTATGAATATCGTCTTATATACACCGAAAATTGTTTGAAATTTGCATTTTACTTGGCCTTCAACACGTTGACATCTATTTATAAAACTTTCCTTATATATAACAAACCAATTTATAAATGAAATATTCATTTAAAATTTTTATTTCAAAAATTTCAAGTAGTGAATATATCTTACTTTGCGAAGCGATAGCGAGCGGGCGAATCCTGCCTGTACATTATATTATTTTTCCTGAACTGTATAGAAGCATTAAAATATATAACGACATTACATATAAATTTAGTCATATATATACATTTATCAATGGTATATATATATATATATATATATATATATATATATATATATATAGAGAGAGAGAGAGAGAGAGAGAGAGAGAGAGAGATAGAGAGAGAGATAGATAGATAGATAGATAGATAGATAGATAGGGTGTCCATAAATTCCGTGTACATGTTAAAAAATGTATAACACTATTTGTATCTGCGATAGAAATAATCTATAAAAAATGTTATAAAGTTTAATGTATCTAGTTTTAAGTATAACTAAAATACCTAATGTGATTTCAGGCATTAGTGTAAATGAGTTGGCAAATGTTTTCCGTGAACAGCAAAATTGTATTACCCTTTGTATTGCTAATGATGGAGGACATCTAAACTTAAATAATTTTTTCAATAAAACCTAAAAAGATGTGGATTTACTTCTTTCTAATGGTTTTTACAATTTATTTATATCGGAAATACAAATAAAGTTATAAATTTCTAAAGTGCACACGAACTCTATGGACATCCTGTATATATATATATATATATATATATATATATATATATATATATATATATATATATATATATATATATATATATATATATATATGTGTGTGTATTTAGGCAGCATCTTTTCATTCATACACGTTTCATTAAATAATATAGACAAGTGTTGTCTATTTATTTTATGTAAATTCTTTCATAACGTCTAATAAGTTTAATAACATTATCATTGAACGAAGACAGAAATTCACAATATTGATTCATATTTTTTAATACAATCTAAGCTTTCGGCTTACATAAGCCATTATCAAAGATGTCAATTCCAACATATTAAGCAATATACGGACAAGACAGTGATTATAGTCTGTCATTGTTTACTAAGATGATTTCTAAGCAACGATAAACACGTGCATATAAGACGCTAGAAGCGAAAATCGCACTGCATCTCATGACGTCACACATGAAAACGCGAGAGTGAATTGGAGAAGTATGAAGTATATATATATATATATATATATATATATATATATATATATATATACCTAAACGTACATAGTAAACCTTCAGAAATATCAAAAACTTAGTTCTATTCTAATAGTTTATTTTTTCGCACTACTCTCCTGTCGAAATCCTTTACTATTTCTTTCTTCCCTGCCAAGTACAATCTCCCAAATTTAAATGTAATGTAAATCGCCATATTCTTTGTTCCTAAATCCTGAACCTTTATTGTGATTTTCTTCACTTCTCCTCACTAAAATCTCCAAATGTTTTTCACTCTTTTTAACACCCTGCATCCTAGCTGCATATACGCCTTGCTTAGGGTGAATATATTTAAAACACATGAATAATATGTAACGACTTAAACTTGAAGATCATATGATTGTAGCTTTTTGGAACCATCAACAAAAGAGTTTCGGACTCTCAATCCAGATCTGCCGATTTAGACGGTTTGTGATCACTTGCTGAACTCTCTACCTCTGGAGCTATATGAAGGGCAGAGTCACATCTGCGGAGAGAGACAAGCCCGACCCCGGGGTCTACGGAGAATTTTTGCCCAAGCCCACGGGCTCGGATTTGGCCCACATAAAAACGGCCTTGTGTCACATCATGCCTTGAGAGCGAGAGAGAGAGAGAGGGGGGGTAGCAACGCATAGCCTACCTAGCGGGCTTGTGTACATGTTTGTCAAAAGAAGGTTTTAAGAGAGATAGCAAAAAGCCAAGAAAGTGTAAAGAGCCATGATCACCAATGTTCTGAATGGAAATGTTGAAGGTTAAGGGCAACATTTATCTGCATAGTTGGGAGAATGTCCGTATTGCCGGTTCAAATCTAAATTAACGAAAACCATTTTTAAGAAATATCCTGAATTTCGAAACCCCCAATAGCTTGTGAGTTGTCAGTTTAAAATGAATCGTAAGGCTGTAAATAGAAATGATTAATAACTTCCGACCTTACCGAATCATAAAGGTGCCTGGATATTGCCAAAGTGATTGGCACGTACTACTGAATGATAAAGATCGTTGTAGAACCCGGATGCCTGTGATGTAAGTTAGATATAGTTAACTTAAATAGTTTGTCTCGAAGATGTGTATTCATTATTAAGAGAAAATATAACTAGAAATAAACCATTGATAGGTTACGGAATATGTGACATCGTGGCAGCAAGGAAATGTTGGAAAACACACGATAATGCCTTAAATCCTATGACAAAATATGGCCTCAATCACTAGGTGTGAGTTAAGCAACATATAGAAAATGAAACGGGCGATAGATTATTTGAAAACCGATTTTCCAAACTTTCAATTAATTGAAAGCTTCCATATTCCCCTCGGCTAGAGCAACACTTTAGTTTTAGCTGGCGAAAAACCAAACTTATATGTTGAGACATAAAAAAAAAACCCCCAAAAAAAACCCGAGGCGGTACAATGTTTCGTGTTCAGGTTATAATTGCTGAAAAAATAGTGCGTTTTGGATCCAACATATATGGAACGTTAGAAGGCACGTATGGAGACATAGCTAATAAAGAAAACCCAAAAGTTTCAGAATGATTATTGTTTCCATGCACGTAAAACTACCTTTTTTTGTTTTGAATATTAATGAACGTATGAATGAGGAGGTTTTAAATGCAGTTATTTGATGAAGTAGTTGGTTTGTTCGCGCAAAATTAAACGCATGATATATATATATATATATATATATATATATATATATATATATATATATATATTATTTAGAAGATTTGGAATATTGTGCGAACGGTTTTACATTAAGTAATAGAAAGTTTCATAAAATTAATCAATGTGTCACTTCGAATTATATTTCAGAACAGGGAGCATACATTTCACGTTATTGTTTTCTTTCTAATTTTTGTCATCGTTAAAATAACAATGTTTACATTAATTTGTCGAGATGTTTGTGTTTCGCAAGTAATATTTCTAATTACAACATAATTGTCCTTCGAATTTCAATGCACTTGCTAATGAGTGAAAAATTAAAAAAAAATTGGATTAAATTAGATGATTTAGAACGTAAGATTAAATTCATAAAACAGCCGCCATATCGTAATATGGGCCAGCCATTCTCCAACAGTCGTTAATTAGTCGTGGGATGTGTTTCCAGGTAAAGTCAAACAAGGAGAGTTGTAAAAGAGCAGTCTTTAAACGAATTCTTCAGAAGTGAGACTCTTCCGTATCTTAGAAGTACAGAATAGTAATTCATTTGCCAGGAAGAAGTAAGGGAGACCTGATTTAAAACAGTAGTCCCATTTTGTTTAGCTAATGTTTACAATGCAGCGCCAAAATTGGTGTTTGTTTTTTTTTAAATCATTTCACCCTAAGCAAGGCGGGAATGTTACTGGTATGCAGACGATAACAGAGATTGAAGAAAAGACTGGATAAGGGGAACCAAGGAAAGATAAAAGCTGAACGGAGATCAAGAAGATAGAAAATAGGGATTGACATTGCATTTACATTTTTGAAGATTGTAGGAAAGTAAGGAAATGGAAGAAAGTTCCACGGGTGCTCAGTGTGAGAAAAGTAACTGTTGGGTAGAAATGCCAGTTATATTTAACTAATTCATCAATAAAAGAGTGGGGCCAAGATGCCAGTCTAGTAGCACACTTAAACTCACGTAGACCGGGCAACAGGGAAAAAAAGCTCGTTAGAGCAGATGCCATGAAAGAATTTGTAAAAAACATAGAGGTAGCCAGCTCACGTCTGTGAGAAAGTCACTGAAGTCGAGATGCTAAGTCAGGATCGATTATATTGCAGATCGTTCGTTGAATCAAGGACCCCGAGATAAGTAGCAGTAACACCAGACCACATATAGCAACAATGCACGGATGAATGGTACATTTGTAAATGTGCAAGATGGACTCTGACGAGAAACAAATTTCTGGCACGATTGTTCGCTGATAACAAGTTCAACCAATTTGTTTTTGTTCATAAGAAGAGTATTGGCTAATTGCTTAGCAGAAACTATTTATAATACTGTTGTAATGCAATAAGTAGGGTCGATTTCTACTTGTCTGAGATCTCGAAGACTTTCATTTTCTCACAGACGTGACGCGGCTTCCCTCTCTTTTTTTATACATATATTTTCATGGCATCTGCTCTAACGAGCTTTTTTCCCTGGTGCCTGGTGTATGTGATTTTAATTCGTTAAATGTAAGCGGCTTTAACATATAAAATATAAATCATAAATAACATATAAAGATCAACATGAGGTCTGGGGAAACCCGACTCTCAAATGTAATGACGAATAGCAACCCAATGCCCCCAAATTATCACCAGATAATTATTTACCTAATCTCCCTGCGAGACCGGATGTAGCACAAGTCCGTTTTTTAATACGGGGGAAAAACTGAGCCCGTAGGCGCGGGCAAAATTTCCCCATAGCCCCCGTATACACGGGGTCGGTTAGCAGTCTACCAACCCAGACAAGAATCTGACCTTCAGCCTAGCCTCGTCTGGGTTCCTCACAGCTGGAGACGAATCTCCAACTAATTTCAAACGATCAACACCAGTAGTGTTGTATTCATGAAACATTACGCGAATTTTATCAGAAATTTAAATATTAAATACATTTGCTAATGAGTGGAAATTTAGAAAATGTGATTAAATTCATAAAACTGTTGCTTCATCGAAATATGCTGATAATAAATGAAGAATTTTTTTCATCAAATTCATTATGAATTTTCGGAGATAATTTAAACATTAAAAGTATCAATGTAGGATTAAATAACTTAAGCTATTTCTCTATCACTCTCTCTCTCTCCCTCAAGTCTCTCTCTCTCTATATATATATATATATGAAAATATGTTCCATAAATATATATACAGAAACATACATACATACATACATATATATATATATATATATATGTATACGCACGTACATATATATGTGTATATGTATATCAAAAGATTATATATATGTATATATGTGTGCATGTGTACATCTTTATGTATCTGTATCCTTGTATGGCTACTGATATAGGTAAATATAGTTTTAGACATACATATATACATATGAGACATAAAAATACATATAGAATGCAAAAAGGAATACATGTGTATACGCCTGAATATTTGCATACATACACACACACACATATATACATAGACAACTTCATGTATAATCATACACACACACAAGCACACACGCATATATATACACATGTATATATATATATATATATATATATATATATATATCAGCACGCACACATAAATGCATTACATGCATTTACATACATGTATCCACTCTCTCTCTCTCTCTCTCTCTCTCTCTCTCTCTCACACACACGCACATATTTCGATTGTAAAACAAGTAATGAAATGAACTGAATAGCGAGGTATTATTGCCGTTGTTCTAAGTTCACAATGGAGATCACAAAAAAGGCTTGGCTGTTTCCCGTGGATCTGAAAAGACCGGAACCAATGCAGGTGAATGTTACAAGCCATGTGTTCGGCATTAAAACCTGAAAACAACAATGGACGAATGATGGCGTACTTGTATGTGATTCTGATTGTGCATTACGACGGCATATACGCTTTTTGATGTGTGTAAGGTTTTCATAAAAAAAAAAAAGATAATTTATAGATGGGCTGTTGAGAAACACTTCAGAATCAAATGAAATGCATGAGGAATCGGGTCAAAGAGAAAGTGTAAATTATTGCATTGAAATACGTGTTGAGAGGGAAAGAAATCAAAGCTATTTTCAGTAAAAGTATTATGAAAAGAAAAAATTCAATAGACGAAATCGAAATTAAAACCAAAATCAAATCCTGAAAGATATTTGAATTTCTTTTTGAAATAATTTCAAATATGCTACCGAGAAATTAAGAAAAAAAAGTTCAGCCATAATTTTACAACATGGAATAAAATGATATGTGAGTGGCGTAATTTTTATTCGTGTTCTTCTGTACACCGTGTCTCTTCAGGATGCATGCGATCATGGCTCTCTACAACCTCTTTTCCTCTGTAACTGTCAGTATTTTTTTGTTATATATCTTACGGCCATCACTGAAACCGTCTGCCGTCTTCAAAATAACAGTGAGACTCGTGCCGTGGCCCTAGACATCTCCAAAGCATTTGATAGGGTTTGGCATGCCGGCCTTCTTCGCAAGCTCCAGGGTTATGGCATTACGGGTCGATTATATAACCTAATACAATAATTCCTGTCAAACCGTGAATTGAAGGTCGTTCTCAACGGATTCTCCTCCAGTTCCTATCCCACGAACGCAAGTGTTCCCTAAGGCTCTATCCTTGGCCCCACTCTATTCCTTATTTTCATCAACGACCTTCCTGACGCCATAGATTCCCAAGTTGGCACCTACGCGAACGACACCACAATTTACTCCTGCCTTAAAAACAAATCTAGTGTCGCTGACAAACTAACCTGACCGCTCTTCTTGAAATGAACCTCCAATCGGTTGTTAACTGGGGCAAGAATTGGCTGGTCAACTTTAATGCCTCAAAAACTAAATTACTCTCTATTAATCACCATAGAGATGATTCCCTGCCCCCCATTAAAATGTCTGATAGTCAAATTCTTGAGAGCAACTCCCTGCGTCGGCTCGGTCTCACGTTGACTGCTGACCTGAGGTGGAACAAATACATTAAGTCAATTGCATCGTCCTCCGCGAGGAAAGTTGGCTCTCTGTGCCACGCCAGGAAATTTTTCTCCCTGGAATCGATACTTCAAATATATAAATCAACCACTCGCCCTTGCATGGAGTATTGCTGTCATATATGGTCTGTTGCACCTTCTGTTTACCTCGGAGTTCTTGACAAGATCCAGAGGCGGATATGTAATATAATTGGCCCTGATCTGGCATCTCGTCTACAGTTGCTCTCTCACAGACGCGCTGTCGCCCCTCTCTGTCTTTTTTTACAAGTAATTTAATGGTAATTGCTCCGATGAGCTGCTTTCACTGGTTCCCAGACTCCATGAATTCAAGCGCCCTACGAGGTTGGCATCACGCTCTCACCCTTACACTGTAGAAACTTTAAATGTAGCCGTCTCTTCTACTCCAATAGCTTCATACCTCGCACCTCTCGCCTTTGGAAGACCCTTTCCTATTACTGCTTCCCTGAGAGCTATAATCTCCAACTATTCAAATGTAATGTCAATCGACATCTCCAGTTACCTTGATCTATCCACTATCACTCTCCTCATCCTTTCTTCTATCACTCCTATTTTCTCTCGCTCAAATCTTCTCCAACCCCCTGCATCATAGTGGCTTCACGCCTTGTTCGGGGCGTAATGCTTAAAAAATATCCTAATTACTGAAGTAGTCACGTAGATTAGTCGCTGTTTTTCTCTGTCCTCTTTCATTTTATGGGCCGAGGGAAGGTTCTCTCTGTATACATGACCTTTTTGTTTTCCTTTTCTTTGCATAGATCTTCATATTTTCACACCTCACTATTTGCAGTATCTTTGTAGAATCATATTCCTGTTGCCCCAAGTTTCGACTACATCTCTGAGGTGTTTTGCTGTCATACGCGAAGACCGATATTAGGTTACAGTTCAGTTCATTATCTTTGTTCATAACGAAAATTTTCAGTTTCTTATTACTTTACTATTGTGAGACCGGAAACAACCTACACAATAGACTCTTCCAGGTCTATATTAAGTAGGCGACATAGCACTCTACAGAGAGTGACATAGAGAGACAGTGAGAGTCGCGTACGACTACCAGTGTTGGACACTAACATATAGTAAGCTCTGCTTACACTATCTATGTAACCTGTTGTTAATATATCTTTCTTACTTCTAATCCGTGTTCCGTGTTTTACTTCTGTGGTCCCAACTTTGGCCCCACATCAGTGGCGACGAGCATTCTAGAAAGGCACTCACGGCGAAACCTAAATACCTTACCAATCCCACATATGGGTCGACGAAGAATTCGAGAAACGTATTCATGTCGAAAACCGTAATACCTTGCCAGTCCCACAAGAGTGGCGACAGAAAAGATTCGAGAATTTCGTTCTCAACATATCAATAGCGACAGTACTCAAAACATACACAAACTCCACGCGTTTCCACAGCAGTGTTGAACGTGAAATTAAGCTGGTATTAATACATTAGCGATTTAAAAGCTAAACACCCAGCGTCTACATATATTCCAATACCAAGCAGCAGTGACGAGCAGTGATTCGACATCTACGGAATATTAAAGTCTGTCCAAATAACAATACGAAAACGATTTTTTACACACCCACACACACAGAAAAAAAAAACAGTTGTTCGTAAAACAAACTGACAATACAAGAGCAAGTGCTACCATTGTACTCAAGTTTTCGGAAAAAACTATCGAAAATTTTTTTATGTAACTGAGTTGAACTCGGGCATAAAATTATTCTCAACTCAAATTCACTGAGGGGAGTTTTCTCTTTTTTGTACCTTTCTAAAAAAAAAAAAAGAAAAGACAAATACATAACTGTGGTAAAAAATTATTCAATTACGTTAAAATTAACGGAACCACGGCAAAAAAAGCTAAACACAGATAATTAGTTTAGTTTAACTATTGTCTGTCCATATTTTTCTTCTGTAAAAGAAAAAAAAGGAACAAAAATCTATCAAGATTTTTTGTGTACCTCCTCTTAGTACACGTGTTTCAAAGCAACAAAAAAAGCGCTGTCATTTTTAAATATGGAAGATTTGCCCAAATGTTAAAACTAAATTTGGATCAGCAACAAAAATCAGAAGAAAAACAACTATTTTTGGAATTACATAAACAACAAATGGAATTTCAAAAAATTACGCTTCGGAATGCTGAACTACAACAGAAACAACTTAAAGAATTACTCGTAAATGCATTAAAAGGCTCAAACTCTGAAAAAGATACAATATTCTCCCAGAGTACAATCTACCATTCAATAGAAACCTTTGAATACGTACCAGAGGAAGACAAAACTTTCCAGGCATTTTACAGGTGCTACGAACATATTTTCAACGTAGACTGTGAACAATGGCCCAGTAAAAAGAAGGTATGTCTTCTATTCAGAAAACTGGGAACTACAGAACATAGTAGGTTCGTAGACTTCATACTACCCAAGAAAACCACTGAATTAAGCTCTTATCGGAACTATTCGGCTCTAACACAACTTTGTTCCACAAACGTTGGAAATGCCTGAACACAGTAAAAAAACAACCAGAAAGGGTTTCTAACGTTTGCAGCATCGGTAAACAAGCTCTGTAATGAATTTAAACTAGCCGAACTGACTGCCGATGATTTCAAGTGCTTAATTTTCGCACAAGACGCCGAAGTCAGACGACGGGTACTGACCAAGCTTGAGAACGAACAAGGATTGACTCTCCAAAAACTGGCAGAGGACTGTCAAAGAGTAATAACTGTAAAGCGTGACTCTAACACTATCGAGGAATCAGGTGTAACTCAGATTAATAAAATCAGAAGTAAGTCTACCTCATATTCTCCTCAAAAAGTCAAAAGGCATATCTCATGTCCTAAATTACGCAGTAACCAAAACCCAAATAAGTTAAAGAAACCGCCCAGACCATGTTACCATTGTGGTAAATGGCATTGGATGAAATTCAGTCCAGTTAAGAACAAAAAATATTGCAAAAATTGCAATAAAAGTGGGCATACTTTAACTTCGTGCTGGTACGCCAACAGAACGAGAAAACGCAAAAATAAAATTAGGGAAGCTCAATCTGACGATATTACCGATGGGAATTTAAGGAAATATGTAACTGTGGATATTTTCAATAAGTCCATTAAATTCCAGCTTGACTCGGGTTCCGATCTTTCAACCATTAACTGGCGTACTTGGCGAAAATTGAACAAGCTGAACTTATTAAAAACGGATAAAACGGCAAAATCCGTAACTGGCGAAAAGATTAACATTTTAGGCGAGGTAATACTTACAGTAACACTAAATGGAGTTACCAAAAAGCTCAAAGCCTACGTATTGAAAACTTCAGTTAACTCATTAGGAACAGATTGGATAGAAAAATTCAATCTTTGGGATTGCCCAATGAGTACATTTTGTTGCAAGATACAAAGTACAACGTCCAATTTGGTAAATCTAAAAAAGGAACTCGAACAACAATTTCCCCAGGTTTTTTCTGGTGGCCTTGGGAAATGTACTAAAACGAAAGCTAAGTTCAAGGTGAAGGATGGTGCACAACCGGTATTCAAAAAGAAACCGAATGTCCCTTTCGCTGCTCTAGAGCAAATCAACCAAGAGTTAGATAGACTAAAACAAGCAGGTATTCTGTCAAAAACAGATTTCAGCGAGTGGGCAGCACCGACGGTCTACGTAAAAAAGAAGTCCAATCAAATACGAGTATGCGCAGATTTTTCCACAGGGTTAAACGATGCCTTGCAAGATCACCACTATCCTCTCCCAAGCCCTGAAGAAATATTCAATAAACTCAATGGTGGAAATTCTTTTTCTAAAATTGACCTCTCGGACGCATACCTTCAGATAGAGTTGGAAGAAGAAAGTTCCAAATTACTCTGCATAAACACCCATAGAGGGTTGTACAAATACAATAGGCTGGCTTTTGGAGTAAAGGTTGCGCCTGCAATTTTCCAGCAGGTCATGGACGCCATGCTGGGCGACCTTGACTAAGCAACAGCCTATTTGGATGATATACTGGTTACCAGTAAAACTATGGCAGAGTACTGGAAACATATAATAAACGTATTCGAAAAGATACAAGAATACGGATTTACGGTTAAGGAAGCAAAGTGTGACTTTTTCTTACCAGAGATTAAATATTTAGGGCACGTCATAAATAAAGACGGTCATCAGCCAGATCCAGAAAGAGCCGACGTTACAAAGCTTCCGCGCCCTAGCTAACTTTTACCAAGGGTTCATTAAGAACATGCAAAATTTGAGAGGGCCTCTCAACCAACTTTTAAAAAAGGACAAACCATGGTCATGGAACCCGGAATGCCAAGGCACATTCGAAAAGATCAAGAAAACTCTTACTTCAGACCTCTCCCTCACCCATTACGACCCTAGTCTCGACATCATAGTCGCAAGTGATGCAAGCTCGTACGGCATTGGTGCGTGCCTTTTACATAAACTGCCAGATGGTTCGCGAAAAGCCATGGCTCACGCATCAAAATCTTTAGTTCGATCTCGACATGCCCCAAGTCTCTCCTGAAGTGCGACGCTCAGGAAGAAAAAGGAAATTTACCCAACCGCTCGACGTAAATCCCAAGAGGAAAAAGTATTAACAGTTTTATTTTTTCTCTCCTTTTCAAAAAGAAAACTCTTTGGAAGTGGGGTATTGTGAGACCGGAAACTACCTACACAATAGACTCTTCCAGGTCTATATTAAGTATGCGACACAACACTCTACAGAGTGACACAGAGAGTGAGAGACACAGAGAGAGCCGTGTACGACTACCAGTATTGGACACTAACTTATAGTAAGCTCCTCTTACACTATCACTGTAACATGTTAATATATCTTTCTTACATCTAATCCGTGTTCCGTGTTTTCCTTCTGTCATCCTAACTTTGGCCCCACATCATTTACTTAGTTTGTAGAAGGCATCTTCTCGCTCTACCCATGCTCTTTTTAATTTCGTTGCCGCAGTTTATGTATGAATCTGAATATTAGATAGAGTTTTTTCTTCTTTCACTATAAACTCGATGAAATCAAGTTAGAAAAATAATTTTAAATAATTTTTCTTTATAATTGTATTTTATTTTATTTGGTAGTGATTTTGTACTGTATCATTTCTCATGGATTTCCATTTGCTGAATTCGTAGTAATATTTCGTTGGAAACCAAGAAAATGCTACATGTAATATCACTCCTTGTATATGAGAGTTGTGACGTCACCCCGGCCTCTCCGCGCCCGTGTGTTATCCTGTGACGACCAATGTGACTTGGTATTGGTCGCGGCACCAAATGTGACGTTCTAACCTTTTGCTGATTCGGATGGGAATCTGGTTAGATTCGGTATCAGCTTTGTCGTTCCCAGCTCGCCTCCAACGTCTGGTTACCGAAGTAACTGCTTTGATTTCTAGGCTGACCTCCCCACGTTGTGATTTGATTTTAGGTAGACGAAATCAATCAGTCGCCGGACCGTAATGCAAGCCGAATTCGAGCAAAGGTAACACCACACAAGTACATGTAAAAGAAAATAAAGTAACAACTCGCAATGTTCAATTGTGTTAAAAAAAGAATAAAAAATATTTTTATATCTATTTGTTGAATACAGGGCTGCGTCTTTCTCCCAGCCCGCTTATATGGATTCGTGACACTTTGTGTTTGTTAAGCGAGTCTTAATATCTTAAATTGTTTTTCAAGAAACTGATTTTGGGTGTCTTCAGGCGATATTTGTAAAACTTGTTTTTGTGGTGTGAGTCTAAGTCGTTCTTTAAAAATAAATTGTTCTTGGTTAGAAGTTGAAGTCGGGAGGCGTGGATCTTCAGTCAGCTTCCTGCGAGGCTGGTCTGAGAGCTCACAGCTCAAACCTCTCTGCGTCTCTTCAACTGCAACTAACTTCTCTTTGGCTTTCTGACTCGCTGCGACTCTGCTTATATGGACGCCGACCAAAACTGGGGTGGGCTTGTCGGGGCCTGTGGTTCCTTGATAATTGTAAATTCACAATAAGGATTTTCTTTGTTTTCTGACAGTAAAATTTATTATTTTCCATTTTTGGAAGTCCATTACTTTCTGCTTAGAGGGGTTCTTAGGAGAATCGTCCTCCCAAATTCTTCCTTTCTCATAGTGGTATCTCACACTAATCCCCTCAGAGGCGTCAACAGGCCTCCCCTCATTTCTCATAGTTTACCTTCGCCTACCGCTCACGCCACCATTCAGCCAATGAACGCCCAGCAGCGTGGGTGTGGCTAGACTGGCCTCAATTTAAAAATTTCGCTCAAAGAAAAAAAAAATTATCTTCCTTTTTTTTTCTTTTCCTCTTGTTCTTTTTTTCACCAGAACCCTACGACTCGTAGTGTGGTCCTTAATCTCTCTCTTAACCGAATGTCATCTGGAATTGGTCAGTGAAATTTTCGTCAAATAATCATTGGGGTTGGTCAAGTGAATCTCTTTGTCTCCTTAATTCTTACGTGCTTCCGTCGCCAAAATCTGTCCAGGCAACAAACTCTTATCATGGCCAGCTCTACATAAAACAGATGTTTTTCCCAAAATCAAATGATATCTCCGAAGGATAGTTAATGGTTTAATCTTTTCCTTTTTTCTTGTGTGTCCTTCAGCTGATGTCTTTCTCGGTCAATACGTGACCTGATTACAATTATCTCCCAGTTTCTGTTTCGTAGGGGCCACTTGACCAATTTGAAATTTTCATTATTGCCATGGGAAGATGGATATCTCTTATTTGCCGCCTCGTAACATAAATTAATTCGACAGATCCGAGATCTTACAAATTTCCTATCTTCGGCGAAAAAAAAACACTCCTCTTCGCAAATGAAAATAAAAACTTTACCACTTTTCTTTGTTAAAAAAATAACATCGCTCAATATGTCTTTCGTGATAGCTTCTTCTCGCTTTAATTATTTCTCGCTTTTAATTTTCACGCGACCGTTAAATAGTGTCACAGAGTGCATTTTAGCTATGGTTCTGTAAAATGATGCTGAAAATATCATGAATTGTCCATGTGACCAAATAGGAACTATTAAAGAAAATTGTACGTTTCAGACTGGGCACAATAAAAAAGTTTGTGTTGAAATTTCTTAACCATTGATTAAGAATCACTAAAAACCCTTTGAATTATTCATCTCGAAAGATCTATAAATCAACAGTTTGCACTTGCATGGAGTATTGCTGCCATATATGGTCTGGTGCCCCTTCTGTTTGCCTCGGGGTTCTTGATAGGCTCCAGAGGCGGATATGCAATGTAGTTGGCCCTACCCTGGCGTCTCGTCTACAGTCACTTTCTCACAGACGCGCCGGCGCCTCCCTCTGTCTGTTCTACAAATACTTTCATGGAAATTGCTCCGAGGAGCTGCATTCGCTGGTTCCCAGACGTCATGAGTTCCAGCGCCCTACGAGGCTGGCATCCCGCTCTCACCCTTCACTGTCGAAACTCCTAAATGTAGCCGTCTATTTTACTACAATAGCTTCATGTCTCGCACCTCTCGCCTGTGGAACTCCCTTCCCTATTCCTGTTTCCCTGTGAGCTATAATCTCCAGTTGCCTTGATCTATCCACTACCCTCATCCTTTCTTCTATCACTCCTATCTGAGCTTGCTCTAAATTTTCTGTAACCCTTTTGCGTCCTAGTGGCTTCCCGCCTTGCTTGGGGTGGAATGCTTAAAAAAAGAGAACAGTTTAAAATCGCTTTATGTCAGCCTCATTGATTATCCAACTAAGCAATGGTGAAAGCAAAAATATCATTCAGGCTTTCAGTAATGTTACCAACATTAATACTCTGGCTGCCATCTTCACATTCATTCAAGAGCCACCCATAGAACGGTGAATAAGTTTTAAAAAGAGGGAACATTAAAGAGATGTGGTGTGTAACGCAACAATTCAACTGATGATAACAGGTAGGCACAAAGAAACCCGGTGTCGCACGTCCAACCTTCTCACGAGCTGAAAGCCCTCTCGTCTGAAACAGCAAAAACGAGCCTGCTTTATACAGCCGCGGACCGACCACGATTTGCATGCGAATGATGAGACAACGAGATTTCGCGTTAACTAATCGAGACCGCCCGGCATAAAACGTGGGCGCCGCCATTTTGGTTTTTTTTTTACCGTTGGAAGGACCAGAGTTTGCATACTGCGCAGATTCGAACGCGTTTCCGAGGTAAGCCATTTTCACAATTTTCCCCACAAGAGAAAAACTGGATCAGAAGGTCACAACATGAAGAGGCCTCATAAGTTCAACTTAGATACAAAAATAACAATTAGAAAAATCCAACTCAGACACGAGAGAGAGAAGAGTTTCACTTATGTCAGTCCAGATAACAGTGAAGAAAGGGAATCTGTCTATACTTCTATGATGAGGTATTATGTACACTATTTAAATTATTCGGACTATTGTCACTGGATTTAACCAACAGCTTTATCCACTGTGCCATGTGACAGAACCCAAAGATTTGTGAGATCAATACCCGGTTCAGGCAGTGGAGAAGGTGGATTAACAAAAGATAATTGATAACTGACATCCAATAGACATGGCACGTGAAACTAGAACAGTCTACCTCGGCGAGCGAAATAAAGGGTTTAGTTCGACATTCCAGCCACCTGAAGATAGCCGGGGTGTACAACGGCCGAAGTTGTGATAGAAATGGCAACAAATTTGCGTACAAAAGTCCGGATAATGTAAATAATGAAAAAAAAGATTTGAAAATTAAATCGTACATGACACATTTGAGGCAGGTTTTTTAGTTCAGTATTTACATTAGTCGGACTATTGTCCTCATCTTTGTCGCCATATTTGTCACAACGTTTTGGCCGTTGTACGCTTCTCAAGGACACATGGCACAGTGGATAAAGGCGTTGGTTAGATCCAGTGACAGACCCAAAGAAGGTGAATTCAATACCTGGTTAAGGCAGTGGAGAACTTTCAGAGGCTAATTAGCAGGAAATAACTGATAACTGACATCCATCAAACATGGCACGTGGAACTAGAACAGTCTACTCCAGTGATCGAAATAAAGGGTTCAGTTCGAAATTCCAACCACCTGAAGAAGGCCGGAGCGTACAACGGCCGAAACGTTGTGACAAATATGGTGACAAACATGAGGACAATAGTCCGACTAATGTAAATACTGAACTAATTTCCTGTACATAATACCGCATCTCAGAAATATAGACAGACTCAGAAAATTAGTTGTTTAGAAAAAGTGAAGATCCTCGTGAATAAGTTGGATAATGACCCTGAAATAATATATATATATATATATATGTTCCAAATTTGAAAATAAATAAATAATTGTTATAATTCTTTTTCTATCCTTAGCAAATGATTCACATTTTAGTATGTTATTATGGATGATAACGACTACCAGTTGTCAAAATTTCAGCTTTTCACAGTTGTTATTTCTAACAAATATTAGGTTTTAATATTTTGTCCCTTAGTTTTGGACGCTACTGTATATATATATATATATATATATATATATATATATATATATATATATATATATATATATATATATATCATGATTCTTCTGTTAAGCTTGGAGAGTAATTATACACTCTTATTAATCAATATAGTATCCAATCGCGTTATAAAACCTCGAGAATGTTCATTAAGATGTCTTTAATGATTTCAATGATACAAGGGATCACATCTTAATTTAACAATTGGACAATTTACCATTTACCCGATATATATATATATATATATATATATATATATATATATATATATATATATACACGCTATATTCGGACCAATGTCCTCATCTCTGTTGTTGTTATCATAAATTTCGGTCATCGTGCACTCTGTTGTATATCGGGTGCCCTCTTGTGTGTATCGATTTGGGCAACATACAGATAGTACTGAACCTTTAATTAATGTATGGATCGGCTATTCTCGTTTCCATGCTGATGCCTAAGAAACAGAATTCATCGCTTTTCGATCTCAGGTGGAAAGAATTTTTAAGAAAAGCGTTCGTTTGCTGATTAAAAAAAATATTGAAACATGATTTATTCTCTTGTCTGATCTTATACTAGAAAAAAACTAATCTAAGTTTATTTTTCAAAGAAAATTAGGTGGCTACTACTAGACATCCGTTGGGTTGAAAGCCGAGGAAGTAAAACGAAAAGTTTTTTTTTTTTTTTTTTTTTTTAAATTTAAATTTAGAAAAAAAAAATAATTGTTTTCTTCGGGGGTGGGGAAATAGAAAGATGGGTAAAGTCGCATGGGAAAGATGAATCTCTTGGAAATTAAATGAGGTAGAAACCGATTTTAAAGAGACGACGACGAGACCGGAATACTCATCTGACCTCGTTGTATCAAATTACCTGAAACCCTAAAAGCGAAGTGTTATAAAGTTAGAATATTTCACGAAGTAGAGACGAAATATTTGATCACAAATTAACAACTGATTTAGTAAAAATGAACTCAGACTTGATTCTTTTGCACTCTTTTACGTGAAAATAACATTCAGAATTGTTTTCTTTCTGAAATAGCTGCTGGGCCAGCGTGTATAAATATGCAGATATACTCACTAAAGCAGAAACGTTCATCGGAGTAAGGATTTTCTTTTTCTTTTTTTTTTTTTTTTGGAAATTGCTTTATGGAGATTGGATTTAAGCATTGCATTTGCTATTTAATACAATTATCAAACTCTTTACAATATTTCCCTTGTTCAATCTGTTTCGCGCATCTTGATTGCCATATTAACGATACATTTCAATAAATTGTTCAGAACGAAGTTCCAATCACCTGAAGAAGTTCGGGGTGTAAAACTGTCGAAATGTCGTCAATATGGTTATAAAGATGAGGACAACAGTCCGAATAATGTAAATAATATAAATAATTAAAATACCACATCTCAGAAATACAGACAGACTTATCAAACAATAAACCAACTGAGGTACTTCAATGTGATTACCAAGCTTGTGATGGTGAATATAGAATTGAATAAAATGTAACTTTTAGATAATGTACACTTTACTCATTGTAATATTTTCTAACGCTTCTGTCTAAGGAATTAATAGATTTTTGTAATATTTATCTCGACATTATTTCTTATTATATTAAACAAAATATTTTAATGCATATGCATTAAGTGTTCTAATTGTTACGACTCTTATTTCGTTAGATTAATTACAACTGTATAGTGAATTCGATTCTTACTATGTACTTGCGGCCTTGTGCCACATTGAAGATATGGTGTGTAAAGCAATATATGGGCTCTTCAACGTCATGTAATGGCTAAACAGACTGTCTCGCAAAATCAATTAAATTTGTTTAGTCAATTCAATTTTTTATTAGGTGATACAATATACTTGCGACCTACTAGCGCATCTAAGCTACGCTTCGTAAGTAACTACAATAAAAAATCTGAAACACGGGCGCTTATATAATAAAATCGATGTTAGGAAAATATCGTTTTATATTTCTTCAAAATTATCATAATATGTAAAACAACCGCTATAGCTATCTATAGTCTATTTATTGTTGTCGGCTCTATAATCTTTATAGAATAAGCGGTATAACTGGTTCAATAAACTATTAAGAAATAGAGAATTAATTGACGATTTCAAGTTGTAATTAAGATATTTAAATTACCTTGGCTAACGGCTTAATTTATGTAATGATAAATAAAATATGTACAAAAAAGAATTGAGACATGAATTAATTCATAGAAATATCACATAATTTATCGTTTCAACCCAAAGAAGGCGATACTGTCCGCAGAGAGGACGAGATTATTGAGAGTGAAAGAGAATGAGAAAACATCAGTGAGTAGACGTGAGAACGGACTATAAAAGAACAAAGTTAAGGATGGCATAAGTTGGTGATTGGCGTTGTCTTTAAATTTTTAAAGATTTAGATGGGAGGGAAACAATAAATCTGAAGGGGGTTCCACAGGTAAGAATGGCGAGAAAAGAAAGCATTACAATAGAACACGTGTTTGCATCTAGATAATCCAAGAGTAAAACTGTGAGACCCGAGTTGACAATTTTTGCAGTACGCTTAAATTCCGGCAGTCAGATCAACAAGAGAAAAGATCATCAAAACAATTGCCATAGAAAAGACAAAGAATCCACTTCACATCGATGAGAAAGTGAGTGATGTCAAGATGCCAGATCAGAATCGATTACATTACTGACACTTCTCTGAATTTTGTCAATAATACCGAGTTACACATCAATGTTTATAGTTATTTATGCAATGTCTATAGTTAACATGTAGCTGCTAAAGTGTTGAAGTCTTAAAAGTTTATAGTCTTAAAAGTATTTTATTTAATAAAACTTTGCTAGTATTAAATGCTTAAATAATCAGATCAGGAATTTAATTCCTGGTTGCCAAAACGTTTCGGCCTTTGTACACAGCGACGTTCTTCGTACTTGGTTTTCGAACTTAGATAATTTCAAGATGAACTATTTAATCAATCTTTGGGAGTAGATTTTCCCCTTCATCTCTGAGGGTGTCTTGTATCTGATAATAACGATGCGAAACGAGTCATCACCGCCAATACAACCCCCAACTCAACGACATGCAAACTATAAGAATTTTTGTCGACATTTTAAAAAACAAGTAAAATGATAATCTTTCAAACACAACGTTTTAAAACTGAAAAATATAATTTATTAAGCATTATTTTGCATTGCATCTAAAGCCTTGGTCACAACGCCAACATTTTATGTTGCTCGCTCTTTTACTAAAATTATCAAATAAAAATAAATGGTCTTCTTTTGTAATATTTTCTTTTCTTTTTTGATTAAAAATTTCCATTTTCGTTGTCATAAAATGTTTGAAAATTAAAAAAAAACAATTATTTTTCAGTAATAAATTAATAAGCCAACAGCCAAACTTTCAAAATCTCTACAACATAAAGCCAATCTAAGAGATGTGCACACTATGAGAGCCAGCGTGTTAAATCGTCGGTGATGAAATATTCCCTTCTTCCGCGGTAATAATACTCTCAAGTTTTTTCAACTCTGTGATTTTCCATTTCTTCTACGACAGTATGTGTATTTTCAGTATTATCATACCTACCGATTGAATGAAATTACACCTGTTAGGGAATTCCATTTGTATTGACCAACACTATAATCGACTCGACTATGTATGCAAAAGTCGAGTACAGAATATAATAATGATGCCTCCTCATATCACAACAACGAGTAAAACGTAATTTCTTCTCAAAGATAGGCGACGTTGATTCCATGACAGATCTTCACGGGTTATTTTATATCGAATTTTGTATGAGCTTTTCCGGAACAAAATCTCAGATAAATTATATTTATCTACCAGACCAGTCTCAGTATTATCATACACAAATGTGTTTATCTTTTTTCTGAAAGAGAAACACCCAGCCTGAACAATTAACTTGATGTTAGTCCTTTATATGCCAGAAAAGCAGTATGTGCGTATATATATATATATATGTGTGTGTGTGTGTGTGTGTGTGTGTGTGTGTGTGTGTGTGAAAAGATACACTGGCTTACAACGACACAATTGCATATTTGAGCAGCAATCCTTCTTTACATATGTGGCTCAGTGAAAGTTACATGTAAGGAACATTTTATAAATTTAATTCCGTTTTCTTGTCTCGTTACAAATTTTCCTTCCATTGCTACAATGGTATCGACTTACTCAAGGAGCAACGTCGTCAGCTCACTAAAGAAATGGCGAATATAGAATTGAATAAAATGTAAGTAAACTTTATTTTTCTTGAAAAATAAGGTATACATTAATCTTTCGGCCACACCAATTTGAAACACCAGTTTGTTTCATAATTAAATGCAATCTTTAGGCCTTGAGGTTTTGGTTTAAGCGGGAAGCAAACAGTTGCCGCTTGGAGTTAAAATTAATGCGCACTTTTATATTTAAATACTTTCTACTCCTGGTATTCAACACCTTAACCTATAAATATTAAATATAGCGTACCTTTATATATATATATATATATATATATATATATATATATATATATATATATAATGTAAATTTATCTCATTCAGATTTTTAGAAAGATCCTATCTGATAATTTAATTACCCCTAACAGAAATGTATATATATATTTTCTGTGGAATTATTGGACATTAGTAATTTATTATTTCGACCTTACATATTATTTTTTAAACAAGATATTTTATTGCAAACACATGTTTGGTAGCTGTTCTGTTTAACCCTCTTTATCTTTTGTATACTTGGACAGCAATTACTGTTTTCTTCATCTTTCATCAAAGATAACCGAAAGGTACTGCAATAAAGCTTTTTATTTAAATTGTTTATATTTGTATAAGTGGTTTCTTTTCTGGACATAGTGTGTAAAAACTGTCCGAATGTTCTATATATCCGTACACTGTGGGTTGAAATAAATCCAGGAAGATTCAAATCAAGCCCTGTTAATGGGCAAATGGAACATCTTGTATGGTTAACGGTCAACTTGTTCAATGAGAGAGACTAGGATCCATAACACTGTGTGCAGCCAATATGGTGATTACAGCCGCTACTAAACTGAAAACAATGGCCAGTATGATAGCTTCCTTCATTGATATAACCGGCCATGTGCCCATGGCCAAGGCGAGTCATGAAGCTGGTGGTCATTCCCTGCTGGAGATTCTTTGCCTGAGTTACGCTACACAAGAATAAATGTCTCTCTGTTTTCCAACATAGATATAAGGAGAGAAAAAATGAAGCTTATTAGACCTACAGACGCACCAAGAAAACACCCTGTCATGGGACTGATGATGATAATGATGATGTATGCGTGTAGTTGTGATAGAGGTTTTATTTTTATCATAAGTACAGAATTTGCTTTGTTTTTTAATATAATAACTTTGTTTGCGAATTTCATATAGGAAAAAGATACAAAATTTACACTGCAGCGAGTTGAGCTTCCAATATTTATTTGCTTCTTAACAGAAGAAAAATATATTAGGAAACAATAAATTTCCTCTGCATGTATCACTAGTAATATTAAACTGTTGCACAAGGAAATAACTCAGTTTAAAAAGAAAATACAAGTTGATAGTTTAAAACGGTGTAATTTTATTTCAAATCGAAAAAAAATGACATAAACCTCCTCTGGTGGGAAGTTTCATCCTCCTTGTAAGATTTCAACAACGTAACTAAATAAAAATCTCCTAAACCCATGCAAATAATTTAAAATATTCAATAATTACGAGCTTAACAGCATATCGATTTCAGTTCCTGCCCTTCAAAGTTTTCGTTAATTGCGACCCGATCACGTCTTTAGCGGTCGT
>CAHIKZ030001059.1:752500-762500 GCA_903632075.3 Acanthosepion pharaonis | reverse complement strand
ATTCACAGTTTTGGGGATGTGATCTATCACATGTTTAGGGTGGTTAGAGTGGACGTTGATGTATAGGGGTGTTTGATCAACTTTATGGAAGGGTTTAAAGGTATTATTCGATAGATTGAGTGTAATATCTAAAAAGTTGACTATTTTCAGTTTGGAAGATATTTCAATTTTAAGGTCTAAGTATTTGAAGGCCCTAATAATCTTCTTATGTAAGCTGGAAGTTAAGGGACCATTGCTATTTGGGACAATGATTAAGCCGTCATCTCTATAAATTCCGACTTGGTTAAGGTCAACTATTCTACTCAAGGTGTCAAGAATATATATGCCCACCAGATCTGCAATTTGGGCAGAATCAAAGGCACCCATAGGTACATCGAAATTACCATTATTCTTTTTTACCCAAGTAGCGTCATTGTATGTAAGTATTCATCTTCTAGACGCTAAAATAATGTCCAGATCAATATCCGTTATTTTGGTAAATCCTTTGGCGAAATTGAGGCTATTAATTAATAGTTCCTCCGAAATAGAAGGGTAAAAATCCAAGATGTCAAATTGGATGAAAGTGGCTTTATTCTTGTTAGTGATATTTCGAACCATTTAATCGTCTCCGCCGAGTCCTTCTAAAGGTTAGCATGATATTTATTCAGGACAAAAGATGTTATTTCCTTTAAGATACTCTTGGAAATTAATCCCAACTCAGATTTGGAGGGATTAATTAGACAGGTCTGTAAGCTATTGGCAAAGTTCGGCTTATGATCCTTGAAGAGAATGTATGCATCTTTCAAACCAAATTTGCCCATTCTGTCAGCAACTCCACATTTGTTAGCAAATTTACAGATGTCTTCATTGATAGATGATAAGGTGTTATTGCCTTTGTCTTTTTATAAGAGCTGGTAATTTTGTCAGTGACGATTCTGTCATATTCAGCAGGTTTAATTTTATAGAAATTTTTGGATTTGTCGGCTTTAATCCATAATTTATTAGATTTCATTATGTTGTTAAGGTCTCTACCAATTTTGGTTTGGAAGTAGTTGCGATAATTCTTGAACTTAATCCTTTTAATTAGATCAATCAAATCGCCTTCGAACGGTCCAAGTAGCTTGTTGCACGGTGGAGTATTTTGGGATCTCAGGTTGTATGTTTCAGGATTCAGTTCATGATCATTTTTGGGATTACTGGCGAAATGGGTTTTTCCAGCTCATTCTTATAATAAGGTCGATGATCCTTCTGTAAGACAGAGAAAAGATGCAATGAAGGGTAAGGGATGTTTTTTAATGAATAATCCGGAGTAAATTTCTCCATTTCCATCCGAATAGGTTGAAATAAAAGCTGTTTAACTGGAAGTATACCAAGGAGAGCTCAACTTATAAAGGTAAGGAGCAATATATTGATAATATTAGTGGAAAATATACATACATATGAAAAATATATCTAAAAAATACCCATACATGTATATTTTCAGAAAAAAATTTTCCAAGAGGAAGGATCCAGGTAGAACTCAATGTCTAGGACAGAGTAAGGATATAATAAAAAGGCTTAAACACTAATATTCCATGGTCATAATTTATTCCATTGGAATCGTAAATACGATCCAAATATATATATATTTATTATTATTATTATTATTATTTCATTGAGTTTCTCACACATTACTTTCCTGGTCGCGAAGAGAGACCTATGGTCAGAAATGGCTTCATGACCTCTTCGTCTGATTATGTTTGTAAATAAAATCTAAGATCGGAAAAATTTTTCATAGATAAATCTCTATGTGAGCTGTACATGTGAGTACAATATTTTTGTATTTCTTTAAATCTTGGCCTAAAATAAATCTCTTCAACGAGTCCATAGAAACTTTTGCTAATCAATCAGAGTGCTCCAACTACAACTGAAATTACTGATGTCCTCATGTACCACATTTTTAGATGTCCACTTCAAGATCCTTGTATTTGGTAGTTTTTTGAAGATCGTGAAATATACATTACAATCTGCAACTGCCATGTCAATTATAAAGCACATTCTCTTCTTGTGGTCTTTGATCAGGATGTCAAGGCGATTGGCTCTGAGTGTTGTCTCTGCGTATATTACAATACACACAGGCGCAACACGCAGTCCCATAAAAGTCCCATGTTAGTGTTTCTATCTATGGAACTGGGTCAGTTTAATATACTTATCAGTTATTTGCAGTTCCTTTTCGTAAAAGTTGCATTTTTTCCAGTACGGCTCACTCTATCATGTTGAGTTTTCATCATTCCCTGTTTTTTTCGCGCATGAGCTTATGGTCGACTCAAATCGAAAGTCCCTGTTCACGTTAGGTTACAGAAGTTTAGTAGTATTGAACTCATTTCGTATTGAGATGGCGGAACGCTTGAGAACACAGTGCACCGCGATCTGCAGAGTGCAATCTATTAGAATCTCAAATATGATTAGGATTGAATTAAACATAAAAAAAGAAATCAATTATTCTCCCATGGTTCACCCCTTAATTGACTCTACTAAACCTAGCTAATCTTATTCAAGACCTATTCATTCACTACAATTTATTTGTTCACCACAAGAACACATCCTTCTTTACCCAACCTACACTTACCAAAATGCCACATAATTACAGTGGAACTTATTAAAACCCAGGATGTAAAAATTTATGGATATTTGATTTTTTATTTTTTATTTATTATTATTTTTCTCATTTAAAAAATATATATAACAAACATGTGTCACGAAATGAGTGGGAACTGGTGATCCCAATAGCACAAATGAAAACAATCAAATGTTCAGTCTAAAAAAAACTATGTTAGTCGTACACATCCATCCCACCGAAAAATAAGAATGGCTGCTGTATTAGGCCAATAATCAAAATCAAGACTTTCATTCAGTAAAAGTGAGGAAAGGACATCATAAATATGTGATGTATTTATTTGATGGACAGAAATCTACTATATTTTGTGTATGTCCATGCCGCCAGACATATTGTTATATTTTTCCTTCCTAGCTCTTATAATGTTCTGTTTTTATGTCCTTAATTCTTTCAATTTCTATTACGAGAACCTTATATTTGCAGAATTTATTCTTTAGTTTTCAGGAATGTTTTTGTCAGCGGGGATAGATATGTCGGAGACCAGACACATTCTTTCTTTCCTGTTCTTCACTACGGTACCAAGTCTCTTGTTCGTAATTCTTTTGGGTATGTTTGCTTCTGATAATACAAGATTCATTTTTCTATTACAAATAGTCTAATCACTACATTAAATAATACACACATCTATCTATCTATCTATCTATCTATCTATCTATCTATCTATCTATCTATCTCTCTCTCTCTCTCTCTCTATATATATATATATATATATATATATATATATATATATATCGTGGACTCTGCTGTCGTTGATGGACCCGGGGTGTTGACACGCTCCTACCGGGAACCCGTTTACGACGTATGAGAATCAGGCAACTCAGTTGCACATATGATGTGATTATAGTGGTGAAGGTTTTGTGCACAACAAACCAAAGTTTGATGCTCTTCAATTCCTCATTCCGAGCCGCTACCCATTACTCCACCATGCCCCCCACATACTTGTACACTCTTAATTAATATGTGTGTGCGTGTACGTGTGTGTGTGCGAAGTGGGATTAAAAACTTTGCCGAAACTTCAATTGAGAAAAACGATAGTAGAAATATTTGTTTTGAATATAATTAGCGGAAACATTGAAATCATCATAATACATTTATATATCTATATGTTTATATATTTATTCATAGCTGTCGGGGAAAATGACAGTTTTATAACTTTCGGAAAGGCATATGCACGTAACTCAGTAAACACGACGTAAATTCGAAATTGGCTCAATTCGAACCTCATTATACATATATATATATATATATATATATATATATATATATATATATATATATATATTCACATATTGGACAGTAAACAGATTATATATATATATATATATATATATATATATATATATATATATATATATATATATATATATATATATATATATATATAAGATAAATTTACTGTCTACCTATTTGACGACTCTCTCTCTCTCTCTCTCTCTCTATATATATATATATATATATATATATATATATATATGAATGTGTGTGTGTGTATATGTGTCTGTGTGTTATTTTAGTGAATACCCATATTTAATTGAGCTTCTGTTTATTTTTCAAACAGTATAACTATTTTCTTTTACCTTCTTTTTACAGAAAAAAAACAATGAAACCGTTAGATCTGGCGGACGTACATTTAACCGACTCGGCCACGAAGTGCATTGTCGATGATGCAATGTTCTATGCTGCCTTTTAATCTTATCCCTCTCGTTTGAATTCCTTTTCTTTTTATAACTACTCGTTTTCATAAACGAAACCTGAACAAAGCAATTCCTAAAAAAAAATAATTGACGTTTTTATTTTATTATTTAACGGAGGCGTTTACTCGCATATAAGTAACCGCTTAAAATAACACTTCAAGTAATAAAAATATGTGTATATAAACACGCACAAACACACACACACACATATACACACATATATATATATATATATATATATATATACACACATATATATATATATATATATATATATATATATATATATATATATATATATATATATATACACACAGAGAGAGAGAGAGAGGGTGGAGAGATTAATACGTTTGCGTATTTTACGAAGAAAAAAGAATAAAAAAAGCAACGGATAATCTAAGTATTAGAGAATATCTAACAAAGTATTTTACACGGGAAAATTATTGCAATAAATCTCCAAATAAAAAGGAATATATAAATTTAAATTTACTCCAGTCAAAGTAATAATTGAAATCAAATCTAGTAAAAGACTAAGGAAAAAATACGCCAACCAAATGTGACATTGATATGGTTTCCTGTAGAGCAAGAATTGATAAATTACCTTAATATGAATCTATGTCTCTTTTGAACATCTACTCTCGTTGAAGTGGTTGGGTCTGGGAATATAAAATTATATTCTACATCAATCACATCGCCAGCTTAATGTACTGCCTTATACTTCCTAACCTGCTTTCAGTAAAGAACATATCAATATATTTGTTGATTAAACTAACTGTATTTCCTAACATTCCTTTCAAATTTATCCAATACTTCTCTTAATTCTTTGTATATATATATATATATATATATATATATATATATATATATATATATATATATATATATATATAGCAGCATGGCTCGGTGTTGCCCGTGCTTAATTCAAAAAATCGTACGACTCATACAGCAATCGCTATCAGTTAACTTAAAATATTTTTGCCCTTTCTTGCCTTTAAAAGAGTACCCTTTGCCGTGCTGATGTTGCTACATGCCTTACGTCTTGCCTATCTCACACTGCGAATTTTTCTAAGCTCTATACTAAACATTAAATCTGTTACGAAAAAAGAACTAAACAAAATGAACACAAAACAATCAGCTTTAAAAAAGCACTCTTAACTGGAAAAATAGAATGAAAAAAAATGTTAACAACAAATACTTTTTCACACCCAACACGGAATAAGAATCAACGTTAAGTTTAAGCAAGCGAATGAGCTAATTGGAGTAAAGTGCCATGCATATTTAAATTTTTCCCACTTGTGACGAATGCAGATATCGATTTTAGCATTCTAGTTAACATTCGTGTCAGTCAGCTGTTGGCTCTCACGCTGGCAAATAGAATCTTCCTGCCTATTCGTGGCAGCCAGCTATAGGCTCTCACTCTGGGCAGTAGAAAATGACCGAAAACTAAATGGAAACTGCCGTAGAAGCATGAAAATTCGATTATTTCCACTATCCACGGGAGTTGGGAAATGCAAAGCCGCTAACTTGGAGCATGTGCATGTAAATTTTGGTTCAAATCCGTCGAAAATTGCGGCCGTGCATTCGTTACACACACAAATACATCCTGCCTTTTATAGATAGATATATATAAATACAAGGAAAACATAAATTTTACAATGAGAGCAGAAAAAACAACCTGCGTCTAACCAAATCACAAAACATAGAACACTTCTTGTTTTAAAGTAGACACCATTTCCAGAGAGATATTATGGCACAGCCTAAATGCTTACTATTTCTAATAATTGATCAAAATATAAACCATTTATATGGACGACGCAATGCAGGTCTTCTGTTTTAAATGAATTCCCCCAAAAAGCCTATACTGCCACTAAGATGCCAGCGGTAACTGTAATTGAAAGATAATGAATATTACTTTAAAAAGAACAGGAAAACAGGCAACAAGGAATAAGGCAGTGCTCATTTTTAAAAGATCAAGGAGAAGTGTGAACCAGACGATGGACGAACATATCTATTCCTTTTGAGGTAGAAATAGTCTATAAAATTCCAGCGTTTAGGCGTAGACGTTAAAGTATAGAGGTGAAGTAGATTTTAGAACGAAAATGGAAACCCAACCATAAACAGGAAAAAAAAAGAAAAATATTCTACTCCTGTGAAAAAAAAAAGTGACCCCCGCAAAAAAAACAGGGAAGAGCTTTACGATCGTTATTAAAATTACTATTGAAAAACCAGTTTTCATATAACAACTTGTTTATTTAATAATAGTATTTTGGCTGTTTTAGATTAAGAGGTAGGCTGTTAGAGATATGTTCAACGAGCCTATCACTACATTTCTCAATCAAATCCTGGGCTTGAAATACAATATTGATAGATTTATGTTCCACATTCTTGAAATTTCCATTCTAAAATCTTTCACTTTTTATAGTATATTGAAAGAAGATCTACAAAGCTACAATTCAATCTATATAAACTCTTATGTCAATAATTCTTATTCTTCTCCTTATTATTATTATTATTATTATTATTATTATTATTATTATTACTACTACTAATACTAATAATATTATTATTATTATTATTATTATTATTACTACTACTACTACTATTAATAATAATATTATTATTATTATTACTACTACTACTACTACTATTATTATTTTTATTATTATTATTATTATTATTATTATTCGTTTTGATTTCTGTTATATACACAACTCCTTATGGATTCCAACCTGAAACTTAAGGTCAGAAATGGCTTCATGACATTTTCCACTGATCATTTTTTTTAAAAAAAATACAAAGATCACACACCTTCTACATAAATAAAGTTCTTCGGAATATGTGTGCACTGTGCTTGTGAGTACAATATTTTGCATTTCTTTAAGCCATGGTCTACCAGGCAGCCTTTCATTGTGTCTATTGGAACCTTTCCTAATCAACCTGGGGGATTCAATTAAAATTGGATCTATTGACATCCTCATGTGCCACATTTCCATTTCAGATCCAGATCCTTGTATTTTGAGGTTTTTAAGAAAATCAAAGATATATTTCAATCTGCGTTGTCTACCAAGTCAATAAAGAAAGTACGTTTTGTTCATGTGGTCTTTGATCACAATGTCTGGTCGAAAAGATTTGATTATTTTTTTTATTAGTTTGTGTGTTTTGTAAAATCCCATGAAATTGTTACAGCTCCGAACTCCGTAACCGAGTTTGGGTGGCTGTTCGTTCTAATATCTTACAGGTTTCCTTTCCGTAAATGTTGCAGATTTTCCAATGCAGATAACGGCTCACACTCTTTTATGCCGCGATTTATATTCCGTGTGTACCAATACCGTGCCACTTGATAAAAGATGGTCAGTTGTTTCTGGATATTTATCAGAGAATCTGCATTTTGGGTTATTTCTAGTTAGCAAACATTTGTCCTGTACATCAGGAATAAAACCTTCGGTTTCAACTTTTAACCCTGCACTACGTAAATACTGATGGGTATGGGGTGTTTGTCTAAATCAGCTTCATTGGTACGGGCAGAATATAAACCGTGAATATGTATATCTTGTCCTTGTTTCTATATCCCGTCTATTGCATTTGCTTTTCTTTTTTAAAGAGTTTTTGCTTTGTAATAGGTGTATTATGTTTTAATTGCATATCTTCAACCACTTGAAATTTCATTTTGAATTTGTTGGTTTCCTTTATTACTGAATAAACTTTCTTACTTCTTTTACGTTCTTTGACACAGATCATTATACAGTCTTCGTTATTATTATTATTATTATTATTATTATTATTATTATTATTATTATTATCTTATTTCCTTTGATTTCTGATGTGTACTCATTTCTTTCCGGATCCTGCATAGAGACATAAAGTTAGAAATGGCATCATGACTTTTTCTACTGGGAAAGAAAAACATATTTTATATAAAAAAAGCCCTTTGTAACGCACAGGCTGTACATGTGAGAACAATTTTTTTGTATTTTTTAAGGCATGGGCTTCCGGGAATCCATTCAATAACTCTACTGGAATCTTTTCCAACCAATCCGAGGGCTTCAACTACAACGGGAATTGTTGATGTTCCAATCTGCCACATTTTTGAGATTTCGATTTAAAGATTCTTGTATTTTGATAGCTTTTTGAAGTACCGCCATATGAATAAGGAGGCACTTTTTTGTGTGCGATCTCTAATGACAATGTCTGGGCGGTTAGCTTTGATTATTATTATTATTATTATTATTATTATTATTATTATTATTATTATTATACAGGATGTGGAGCTAAAATTGACATCATTTTGTAATCTAATAATTTCGCTCAAATGATCTCAAATTTGAACAAAATATGTAAAAACGAGCTAAAGTGACTGTGCCGAATTATCACAATGTGAATCGCCCAGGAAGATGAACCAGGCGTAATAGTGATAAGGAAAATATGCTGATGAATTGGCTACTACGTTCAACTGAATTGTTACCATGTAATTTCTTTTCTATGGGCCTATTAGAAAAAAGAGAGGATCTTTACCCCCACCATCTTCCTACACGCCTCAAAGGAAATAAGCAGAAAATCAATGAGGCCCTGGAGAATGTTAATCAAGACATTATACAGCTTGTTTGGCAGAATCTGGAATACCGACTTGGACGTGTATCGTGTCACAAGTGGTGCGCACTTGTGAAACTTTGTGAAAAAGGTTATATATCTACATCCCTTAGCATATCTTGTATGATTTTTGTTAATGTTGTGGGGCTCTTCCCTTTTTACATGAGATGGACTCGTCCAAAATGTACTTTCACTGACAGAGAGAATACCCGCTGTTGAGATACGTTGAGACAGGTTGAGAGATACGGAGACAGACACAGGGTGTTCTCAGAGAGTTATACAAGAGTCAAGAGAGAAAAAATTACGGCATCACTTACAGAGACTTATACATATACTTTTCTACTAACCCGCATTACTGGACTACTAATCTTCACTTCAAGTTTGTATTCTTAATACACTTATTTTTCTATCTCAATTACTGGCGTTGTTTATTTATTTGTGCAGGATTCCATCCCCTGAATCCACAACAGCTAAATACATATTTTATTTTTTTTTTTTAATTTTGTTTGCTTGAAACATGAAGATAGTCGGGTATACACGTTTCAAAGGATGTCATTTTTGGGATACCCTGTACATTATCAGAATATTTCCACAATCACGTCGACCTGTTTCGTAGCCTTGATTCATTTTTCATCCAACTTGTTTATTTATTAGCAGTATAATGTTTGCTATCATCAATTAGCCGAGTTAATAGTCTACATATTTTTTATTGTTTAACATTCGAAATACCATGTCAATCTAATATTTGTTCTTATTATCCTTATATTTCTAATAAATCTTTTTTTTTCCAAAATTGGCTACCGTAATTGCGAAGTTAAACTCTTCCTTAATATCTATAACTGAACATTATAATTTTACATTTTCGAAACTGTAATAAAATTATTTGCTCAAATAAATTATCATTTGTATTGATAATGAAAAGAAAATTAATGACTAGGTGGACAAATATTAGTGTGACGTGTTTCATCATTTAGGACTTCGTTTGACTAAAGAGATGTTGTCATTGCTGTAACTACACATGCGCACAAAATAGAAGAGACACTAAAAGTTTAAACTATTATCTGTATATATTCTGTTAGATGTT
>CAHIKZ030001059.1:707500-747500 GCA_903632075.3 Acanthosepion pharaonis | reverse complement strand
ATGTATCTTTGATGATCTTCAGAAAAATATATAAAAATACGATGGTCTGAAATCGGAATCTCAGAAATTTGGCACATGTGAACATCAACTATCCTTGTTGTGGTTCGAGATTGATTGGAAAAGATTCCAATGGAAGAAATGAAGAGATTCCTTGAAGGCCATGTCCTAAAGAATTTAAAAAAATGTTCTCACGAGTACAGCCCACACCTTACGAAGGGCTTTAACTATGTAAAATATGAATGTGTTCCTTTTTTTTTTCATTTACCCTTTTTAAAATTGCGCAGTGGAATATGCCATGATGCCAATCCTGATCTTATGTCTCCTGGGAAGACCCGGAAAGAAGTGAATACACACCAGAAATCAAAGGAAATAAAATAATAATAACAAAGAATCGATGGAATGAAGAACCACCTTAATTTGAGTGAATATTTAGTAGACAATGAACTAAACATATATGACCAGGTGTATCAAAGGAGAGATAAAAATATAACATAAACATCCATGGATATATGAAGTAGATATTAAAGGGAAGTTTTGTGAATCAACGAACACTCGTTGCCACTCATGTGATGCCAATGAATACTCGTTATCACTTTCGTAATGCCCGTTGTAGTAGAGACATTGATAGTACGCCGTTGAACAATACTGGTGTCAGCGCCTTCGAACGCTCTTGCACTAATAGTAATTGATCGATAATATTCGCTCCGCAAGTAGCCGTATAATTATCTGAATAGAGATATATTATAGTGAACAGAGTAGAGAATGGCGGTTCGTATAGTAATAGAAAATAGAATAAAATCCAGACCGTTAGTCGCCAGTTTCTTCCGACGTATAATCATTTCTTTCGATGGCCACGTGGTCTACTTAAATCAATAATGGGATCGGCTGTGTTTGCTCACTGACAATCTATGTTCAAACTCTAGTGTCTTTTTATTCCTACATAACCGAATTATTTTAGTCATAGTTGCCATGGCAGTTATATGAATTGGGTGTATAGGGAAATATTTTAGTCATTGTCCTCATGGCAGATAAAAGAAAATGCCATGTGGATGTTGAGTTGCGTCATTGATTTTGAAAAGTAATACAAATTTGCAAAAAAAATATTTAAACTATCCAGGGAATATTAATTTTACAATACAAAGTGTAATATTTGATTCGGAAAGGTTTACAAAATGATTCCGAGTATTTAATAAGAGAGAAAGTATCAAGCTAAGTAGCTGCTATGATAATAATAGGGTTATCCGTTTCCATACAAAAATTATTCAGTTTTTTATTTGTTTTTTTTTTCCATGGAAATAGGTTTCTCTAGTCAAGTGTTATTGCACTTTCCATTACTGATGGAAAAGGCCTTCTTCAATCTATAAATCCAAATATTGATTATACATTTATTTAACATCTAATTATGCGCTCTCTTCATTGTAATTACGGCTACTATTGCAAGTATTAATTTTTAATCATGGATCTTAGAAAACGTCTATATATAGCTGATATTTTCGATATTTCTTTACAAATTGGAGCCCGGTTATGTCATTTATATATGTCTACATCTATCGAGGATATGTAATTTGATTATCAGAATTATTATGTTAATATTTTCGTTTTGTACCATCTTTTGGTATGACAAAACTATTCATAGATCTATGTACATTTTTTTTTTTATCTCCGACATTAAATTTGCTATAAATGATCTTTAAAGCGAAGTATTTAAAGTGTTTTGAGTTTATCAATCCCGCATTCTAATTTGTTATGATTTTATGTTTTTTTAACTGTTTCACCCCAAGCATGGTGGGCAGCCACAAGCACGGGCAGTCACAAGCACGGTCAGCTACAAGCACCGGCAGACACAAGCACCGGCAGCCACAAGCACCGGTAGCCACACGCACCGGCAGCCACAAGCACCGGCAGCCACAAGCACCGGCAGACACAAGCACCGATAGCCGCACGCAGCGGCAGCCACAAGCACCGGCAGACACAAGCACCGGCAGGCACAAGCACCGGTAGCCGCACGCACCGGCAGACACAAGCATCGGCAGCCGCACGCACCGGCAGACACAAGCACCGGCAGCCACAAGCATCGGCAGACAAGCACCGGGAGCCGCACGCACCGGCAGACACAAGCACCGGTAGCCACACGCACCGGCAGACACAAGCACCGGCAGACACAAGCACCGGTAGCCGCACGCACCGGTAGCCGCACGCACCGGTAGCCGCACGCACCGGCAGCCACAAGCACGGGCAGTCACAAGCACGGGCAGCTACAAGCACCGGCAGACACAAGCACCGGCAGCCACAAGTACCGGTAGCCACACGCACCGGCAGACACAAGCATCGGCAGACACAAGCACCGGTAGCCACACGCACCGGCAGCCACAAGCACCGGTAGCCACACGCACCGGCAGACACAAGCACCGGCAGACACAAGCACCGGTAGCCACAAGCACCGGCAGACACAAGCACCGGTAGCCGCACGCACCGGTAGCCGCACGCACCGGCAGACACAAGCACCGGCAGCCACAAGCATCGGCAGACACAAGCACCGGTAGCCGCACGCACCGGCAGACACAAGCACCGGTAGCCGCACGCACCGGAAGACACAAGCACCGGCAGCCACAAGCACCGGCAGACACAAGCACCGGTAGTCCACGCACCGGCAGCCGGCACCGGCAGCCACAAGCACCGGCAGACACAAGCACCGGCAGCCGCAAGCACCGGCAGCCACAAGCACCGGTAGCCGCACGCACCGGCAGACACAAGCACCGGCAGACACAAGCACCGGTAGCCGCACGCACCGGTAGCCGCAAGCACCGGCAGCCACAAGCACCGGCAGACACAATCACCGGCAGACACAAGCACCGGTAGCCACAAGCACCGGCAGACACAAGCACCGGTAGCCGCACGCACCGGTAGCCGCACACCGGCAGACACAAGCACCGGTAGCCGCACGCACCGGCAGACACAAGCATCGGCAGACACAAGCACCGGTAGCCGCACGCACCGGCAGCCACAAGCACCGGTAGCCGCACGCACCGGCAGACACAAGCACCGGCAGACACAAGCACCGGTAGCCGCACGCACCGGCAGACACAAGCACCGGCAGCCACAAGCACCGGCAGACACAAGCACCGGCAGCCGCACGCAGCGGCAGCCACAAGCACCGGCAGACACAAGCACCGGCAGACACAAGCACGCAAGGCGTTACAGGGCGTTGGATCGAGAGCAAATAGAACTAACAGAAGAAAGGGTGAAGAGAAGGATAGGGGATAGATCAGGGCATCTGGAGATGTCGATTGACAAAACATTTGAATAGTTGGAGATTATAGCTATCACGGAAACAGGAAGAGAGTAGGTATTTCCACAGGTGAGAAGTGCGAGACATGAAGCTATTGGAGTAGAAGAGATTACGTTACGTTGATGTCAGGAAATATAACTTTCAGTCATCGGTGGCTTACTCTAAATGTTGCAGATTGCGCATTAAGATGCAGTATTGTTCTTCACAGTTCAAAGAGTAAAGATCAAATCCTCTCTATAAGTGGACATTATCAAACCAGCGTTTTGGCTGTCGACTTTTGTTTGTCTTACTGTCTAACTTTCCATCTATGTACAAATTACTCACGCCATAAGTTCATCTTTATTATGACCATAGAGTTTAAGTACTCTTTACATGATAACAGATGTGATTTGTTTAAGCTTGGTAATGTTAGGGAGCTCATTGATAGAGATAAGTTGGACGATGTGCCTGTTAGTCACAAGTCTGATTATGTGGTTCAGGACTCTAGCGAGATTTTGTAGTGACTTTTGTAGTTTTTTTTCTAACAAAATCGAGACCCTATACGTCCTGGAAAAGAATATAAACTACATCCGACAGCAAGGCCTTTGATCAGAACGTTTTGAGGAGCATGGCGCCACCTCTTAATAGCTGGTATTTCCAGGTCGACACAGAGCCGCGGTTCTAGAACTTGTCTGTGTCCCAGATATGGGTAAATAGTTAACCCCGCAAAAGTGGTCAAAACATTATGAAAATATAAAAATAGGTTTTAATACCAGCACTACTTTTTGGAAAACATTTTGCCAGCAATACTTTCTTGAAAATAAAATAAAAATCTTGTCGGCATTAAGTAGCCCATTTTGTTTGGCATCCCGTAAAAGAAATCAAACCAAACTAAGCGAAACTAGTAGAATGTAATTGTCAAAGATCGATTTTAGAGTAAGTCATGATGGCCTGATCATCTGCGTAGCTAATTTTTGCTAGGATTTGACTGCCTATTTGAGAGATGGGGGATCATGTTTCTTCAATTTAGTAGATAAGTTCAGCTATAAAAATTCAAAAAAGAATTGCTGATTCCTGGTTAACTCCTTTCAAGATGTCTACACAAGGTATATTTTTCAGATCTATTTTGATATATGCTTTTGGTTTGGTGCAAGTTTCATTCAGTAGAGTGATGTACTTCTTGTTACTTGAGGTTTCTTTTAAGAGTTGCTACAAGCTGGATAGTTTCCCGATGTCAAATGCTTTTGTGAAGTGAATTCAGTTGATAGGCACAGGATTGTTGAATTCTATTGATTTCTCGGTGAGTTGTTCAATAGCTAGGATCTGTTCAGAGCTGCCTCTTCCAGCCTGATACGCAACTCGTGTTTCAGGAAATGAGGCGTAAATGTCTTACTACACCCGTGCTGCAATGCTACTCATGAAAAGCATGTAAACACCACTCAATAGACTGAGAGGAAGATAGTTCCCACAGTAATACTATCAACGCTTGCTTGAACATATATAGGTTCTTCCTGTTGTAATAATACTGTTAAAAAGATGCTATATTTTGATAAGTGATTCATCTCCAGCTTTGATTAATTCTGAGTATATGTTGTCTTGTCCAGTGATTTTCCACTCTTCAAGTTGTTGATGGCATGAAATATATTGCTAGTTAAAAATAGATCTTGAAATGCCGAATCATCAATGGTTTTTGGCTGTGAGTTGCTGAAGTACAATTCTTCATAGAATTTTACTCAACGTTCAAAGATATCGTCTTTCCTAGTGAAAATACAATCAGTTAATTCTATGATGTCCCAGATAAGATGTTTTGATTTAGTATTGAGTTTCTTTAAAGTAGCATTATGTAACTTGTCATGTCGTAGTATATTCTGCTCATCAGTGCTGTTGTACATTTGCTTAAGTTTGTCTAATGTAACAAGTTTCCTGGAGGATTTCACTATTCTATAATGGAGTGAGGTATGTTTATATTCTATTCTGATTCCATGTTTTTCGTATATTACTTTCCTTGTTGTTAGATTAAGTGTGGAGTGAAATGGATTTCCTAAGGTAAAATCTCTTCAAGTACCACTTGTATGCGCCTGAAGATAAATCCATAAATGTTGTCTGGGTTTCCAACAGATCGTAAAGAGGAAAAGCAGTTTTGCAACTTAAGTTGTTTTGCTATAAGCGAGTTTGACTAAGTTAATTTCCGATGGTATTTTAGTTCTTTGTCGCTAAAGTTGTTACGAAATATTGTGCGCACCATGTGATGGTCAGATATATCAGGAATGTTAAGAGCATTGCTATGTAATATGTTTATTCTTGCTGGAGATTTTTTCCTTTTTTTTTTTGCTATGAAAAAGTCGATTCAGTTCTTAATTACACTGTCAGGTGACGTTTTTATTTTTAAATATAGTGTTGGTAATTGTTCTACGTGTAAAACTGTGTTAGAAGCTAACCTTTCGGGTTAAATGTACCCGTGGTATATGTTCCAGTACTTAACAGGAATGATTGGCTCAGTTGCCCAACTTTACTGTCGCCCATCAGAAAGAAGTGATCTGTCTGTGGTGTCACTTTTACGATGACTGTATCAAAAAGCTCGTTGATTTCTTCGTATGGGTGCGTAGATATGGGGAAGTAGAACTGGAAAATTACAAGTTTGCAAAATTTACCCTTCAAGCTGAGAACGGCTTGTCTCTCCTATATATTTTGCTAGTCGCGTTCTAGTGATGTGCACTTTTTGTTAATTAATAAATTAACTCTGTTTATTCGACAAGTGTCATTCCTGGACAGATAAAGATAACGTCTAGTATCCTTGTGTATCTCGATTTTGTTTTCCTTTGATTTAGTCTCTGCTAGTCCAATAATATCCTAATTTAATCTCAGGCTAATAAAGATTTGTCTCAAGAGAGTTGATATTAAGATCGTTGATAGTATGCGTGTTATATGTGCAGATAGAGAACGTATTTGTCTTTGTCTGGGTGGTTCCTCTCTTCGCATGAATCAAACCAGTCTGGGGTCGCGGGGGCGCATTCTTGTTTTCTTTTTGAGAGTCCGTATGTAGGACCCTCTGTACATCAAGATTCTGAAATGACATTCTAATGATAATGTTTAGGAGCATACTCTTCCATGCTGGCTCAAGGCATGTTGAAAGAGAGCATTTGTAACCTAACGCATCACCCAGTGTTTTTTTTAATGTGACACCATCACGAGGTGAACAGTCAGCCAAGACTTAGAGAGATTCCATCCAATCTCAACAAGAGAGGCTATCCTGCGTGATATCTCAACTTGGTAATATAAACTTCGCGGTAAACAGTGAGCAAGTGTAATGTATTCCCGTTCAGATTACCATTAAAAGTTAGATTAAAACATTAGAGTTTAATGCAATTCCCACAAACGCAGATAGAAAGGCATATTGACACTAAAAATAAGAAATCAGATAATTACAATACAAATGGAGAGTAAGGTAATCAAGATAAACATGGAGAGTAAGGTAATCAAGATAAACATGGAGAGTAAAGCAGTGATAATAATGCTAAAGAAGAAGGCAAACCCGTTAAAAACAGCCATTAGAATAAATTATAACGATAACCCTTGATTGTAATTCACTTGCAATAACAGTGTCGAGTCAGGTAAACAATAATTATGAAGAGTGAGAGGCTCACGGCAAACATTAAGATTAAAGAATGTACATGTAAAGTTAGACCATAAGGATTAATATGGAAAATAGGTAATGATGATGATAATGAAAGGAGGGAATTCACAGTGAGGAAATAATGATGAACAAGCAAAATATTATAACAACGGAGACATTTCCGATAAGCATTGATTAAGAACTGATTATTATAATTAGTAATTATTTTTCTATATGAAGATTAGTTTAACCAGTAAGTTAATAATTATGTAATTAATAATTATTATATTTTGTATAGCACACATTTCTCAATTTTAATGGTGTAATTATAGTGATGTAAGAATATAAATCCCATTAGTGTATAATTATTCTTATGCATTTATTATTAGATAATTCTTCTTATTAACCTGGGACAGTTACACACACGTATATATATATATATATATATATATATATATATATATATATATATATATATATATATATATATAGATAGATAGATAGATAGATAGATAGATAGATAGAATTAGAATTGGTGAAAGACAAAATTCGAAAATTTGAATTTACTTCGCAATGCTTTTCCTCTCTCAAGTTACACGGAGCCTGCATGTCTCCTTTAAATCTTCACATTTTCAGAATTATTCAACCAGGAAATGAAATATCTCGAATTCTATATTTTGTCCTTTCTTCATGAAATCTATTTCGTGCTTCAGTTTCTCTGTTCTTTCCGCGCGAGCGAAGATACACACACACACATATATATATATATATATTTGTATATATATTCATCCTGTTGTATACTGGCATGTACATAGTCGATCAAACTTGGCTTTGTCTTTTACTTATTTTGCATGTATATGTATGTCCAAAATTTGTGTTTTTTGCTTCATTACATATGCTGACTTTAAATTAACTTCATAAAAATGCATCGCTTTTTGTTTTATTGTGACAACTGTCATATAAGTGCGAATGTATAAATAACGCTCTGAACTGAGCTTATTTTTCTTGCTTTTAACAGTGGAAGTATAAGAAAAAGGCACTATTTTTTTGCGGATTTTCGTTTTATATTCCTAAAACGAAGACATGTTTATTGCAAAATTACTATGTAAATTCTAAATAGTTATAATGGATTTTGAAATATTTTACTGGGTGTTATTCTAGATTTTATTAATTGAGCTTACATGATAATAAACTTATTTTTAACCTACAAGATAAAGATAGCATATAAAACTTCAATTTGGCCATATTACTTGTTCTGATGTCTTTCTACTAAATAAATAAAGTTTGACATTATTTTGAAAGCAAAGTTTCAGGACTGATAAGTTTGTAGATTGTGTGGCTGAGAAAAATGTATCATCTTAACTTCATGTAACAAAGTTTCTCTGAATACGAGAAAATTGGACTGGTTTCGTATTCTCTAATAAGAATCCTTTTAAAGGAGTTAAGAAGTTTTTCAACAGGAAAAACTGTCATATCAATTTTTAATCATACAAAAATTATTTATTTGGAAAAATTTACCCCAAGACACTTTATTTCACAAATATTAAATCTTTGGATTGCCAATTATTTGGGCCTTACGGGAAAATGGAATAAAAACAAAATCAAAGATAAAAAAGCAAAAGGCATTTCGATGAGTTCTTTGCGCAAAAATATATACAAAAAAATTTCTGGGAATTGAATTAGTAAGTTGATGGAAAAGTTAAGAATAATGATAAAAAAGAAAAGTTAAAATATATAAAAGATATGAATTAAAAATAGATAGCTTGGTTAATAAAACAAGGGCAAACGAAAGTCTACGAATGTGATCAGTGTGAAAAAAATAACACTTATTATATATTAATTATTAACCAAAAGACAGAAATAAACCACGGAGATTAATGTTATAAGTCTGGAATTTTCTAGCACGCCTGTGTCCCGGGGAAGACTCACCAACGGCCTTTCTGGTACCATCTACAACGGATTCACACCAGGCACAAGAACCAACGTTGGTGAGTCTTCCCCGTTACTCTGTTTATTTCTCGCACCGCTAATGAAGGACACAGTCGTGCCCGAAAATTCCGGACTAATAGCATAAATTAATCTCCGTGATTCATTTCTCTCATGTTTGTTAATAATTAATATTTAATAAATGATTTTCGCGCTAATCATATTGGTAACCTTTCGTTTTCTCTTGTTTTATTAACCAACCTATCTATTTAAAATACTACAATAAACACACTTGGACTCTTCTAAACACTATTACTCATATACATATATATTCTTCTAAACACACACATACATGCATATATATATATATATATATATATATATATATATATATATATATATATATATATATATATACACACACACACACACACACACACATATATATATATATATATATATATATATATATATACACAATAATAAACAAAAAGTTTCTTCACGTATGATTCTCATATGTAGAAAAAACAGGCCGATGAAAACAATTCGTAGGATAAGAAACAACAACAATATTAATGATAATAAAAAACCCACTCCCTACCTTCTACACTGATAAAGACATTTCAAAAAAAAAGTTTCGCACGCGAGTAATCAAGCAGGAGTCGGATTTTTACTAATAATACCATCTAAAACGAATTCACACCAGCCAACAAGAACCACCGTTGGTGAGTCTTCCTCATTTCTCTGTTTATTTCTTGCACCGCTGATGGACACAGGCGGGCCCGAAAATTCCGGACTGATGGCATTAATTAATCTCAGTGCTTCATTTCCGTCCTGTGGTTAATAATTACTATTTAATAAATGATTTTCGCATTGATCATATTAGTGCCCTTTTGTTTTCTCTTGTTTCATTAACAAACCTATCTATTTTAAATACTACAAGAAGCACACGTAGATATTTTCTTCTGAAAAATATGAAGATATACGGAAATAGGTTTTTGTAAAAAAAAAAAGCATTAGAAAAATTGGAAAGAATGTGAAAAATAATGAAAAAATAAATAAGAAAATTGGGGAAAAAATGAAAAGGTAGGAGAATAAAATTATGAAAGTGCCTGAATGAGGCAGAATAGAAAGGAGATAGACAGTAAGTTTACTGCTCATTAACACCTAATAGGCCATCCTACGTTTTATATCAACCAGCTACATTCAGGAAAAAACCTTATTAAAACGTTTTAGCTATTGTCAATACAACTTACACCGAATTTGTTTTTAGTTAATTTACATTTAGAAGTTTACTTCCTTCCATTTTACGATATTAAATATCTGTTTCCATCGACTGTTCGTTAAGAAATCGAATCAGAAAATATTTACAAGGATGCAATTCCCTCTAAGTGACACATTTGTGTGGCATTAACTCAGATTGATTCAACCACTTTAAATCCCAATAACCGATAATGATTTGACAATGCACGCGTATAATGGCAGATTAATGTATTTGCACTAAAATATAATTTTGCATTAAGTTTCTTTTATAACTGATGGAGAATTATATTATCCTTATACTCTGAAATATTTTAAAACGTTTTCCGTGGAGTGTTTTGTTTACTTTTACGCCGTTGTTTTTGGAATTGTATTCTGCTATCGTTCACCACTGTTATGACAATGCGCGTTAATGCATAATGTGTATGAATATCTCATAGGTATTTATTCGAACCGTCACTCGAAACCAATATTATTTAATAAAATTAATTAATAATAATTTAATTTAATAATTAAATAATAATTACACGCATATATATAAATAGTGATAAAACAATGTTAAACCTCGCTTGGAAATTATTATCTGGCTACATCTCAAGCGACAGAGAATAACGCTAGGCCTCATCTACTGGAGATGTACTGCTTATGGGTCGGCCGTCTCGGGCTTGAACATATTGTATTTTTTATTATCATTCGTTTCAGTTCTAGCTGGGCCAGATAATGTTCCATATAAAACAAAACTGTTTAATTAACTTTGAATGAATTTCTCTCATTTTTGTGTTGCTTTATATCACAGGTACTTAGTTATTTTTATTGTATAATAATGCAGATAGAAATGAAAGAAATGTTTATTGAGGATATCCTATCATAAAACTGGAAAGTGCGTCTGTCATTAACGTTTTACCATAGCGTCTTGATAATGTAGCGTTTTAGTTCAGAACAGACAACACGCGGTATCTTCTTCCACTCAAACGCTTGTGGCTTAAAAATAGCCATTCAACTAGACCGTTGCCCACGAAATAAAACCAGGTACCGACTGTGGAAGGAAGATAATTTTTATTCTCGGGTCTTAACCTATTGCTAAAGATGAAGCCAAGATGTAGTTGAGGGGAGGTAAGCAGTCTAACGGACGTCTTCTCACGTCGTCCTCCGTGGGTACTTTTTTATGTTGGCAGTGGTCACTGTCTTATAGGTTACCTTGTTTTTGTCCCATCATCTTTATTTAAAAGAAGTTCATTCAGTGACTCTCTTTGTCGTTGTGTCTTGCTCCGTACTTGTGAAGTCCACTTCAATTACTGACAGCCATCAGAGAAATTAAATATCCGAATCTGTTTTTGAGACAGATCAACATTTTTCCATTTAATATGATATCCGCTGGCTGCTGATATCGCTGCATCAATATCAGCTAATGAGTGAATCGCAGAGGGAGGACTTGTTGGGAAATGCCTGAAAAGAATTCATCGAGTTATCAAAAGACGTAGGTGTGATATAGTGTAGACACAAACTTTTGGAAATCGTCGATGTCTAGCTTAGCACAAATTCCGATATCATCGTAAGAGATTACTGAACATGATGAATATTATTGTCCACTACGGATTATGCACACTACCTAAGAAACTGTACCGAATATAAGCGCATCTTAGTTCCAGTATAAATCACATCTGAGCACTGTGGGTGTTGAACAAATACAAATGTTCCTGAGCAGGCGTCTGCCACAGGGATTAGGTAACCACTATAAATATATACTCGGGTACATACATATATAAAGAAGGCATCCATATAAATATTGCGTTTCACTGACTATGAAGAATGCACCGTGTCAATGTCTTCTTTTGCCTTTCGGGGAAGAAAGATTTATTTGACAATTACTAACAAATTTTCGCGTGTAGAATAGAGCGTTTTGTTTAATATCTTCCACTATTATGCGTTTGATCAGAGAGATGATGAAAGGCTACAGGAGATGAATTAAGTAATTTGGAGGTGATCTTCTAATCGCTATAAAATTGGCTGGGACCGCAGATTGAACGATATAATCGTTGTTCAATGACTCCAGACACCACGCGAAGTAAACTATCATCGCAAGTTCTCAGGGAAATTGAGTAATTGCCTTTAATAGATCGCCAGGTCGCGATCTCATAATCGACACTTTGCCGAACAACAAACTTGATGCAATTCATCAAATACATCTAATAATTGACTCGATTGAGTGTCCATTTTGTCTGCTGACTCGATGTTGTTGCCAGACGGCATATATGAAAGGGGACCGAAACGCTTGTACGAAAATTTGCCTTGACAGATGTTCGGTAAAACGAAAACCCAATCGTATCAAAAATTGATTTGTAAGAAAGAATATGTTTAAATACTTACATATGTTTAAAACAGATTATACATTAATCCCTCATCCGGTTATAGAGACCGTTTTTATGCGTCCACAAGACGGATTATGTCCAATGACCAATACGGACCAAGGAATAGGCGTAAAATGCTTGAAATTAAGCAGAAACTTAATTTCCATTTCAAGCTAAGACCAGTTTCCTTATTATTCTACGGACATATTTTTAACCTAATTATCCGATTTGCGATGAGTGTTATATCTCTGGTTAGTTGTTGAGATTTCCTTTTATGTGCTCTCTAAACAAGGCCGAAGAGCCCTTCAATGTTTACAAAATGAGTTTGTTTTATGGGCGGTAAGACTAAGAGGTAAGAAGAGTAGTTTATTTAGCTATGTGAAAAGAAAACGGTTCAAAACCAACAAGGCCACGTATGGTTTTGAATTCGATCAAGCGGAGAAAATGTAAGACTATGCAGATCCAATAAAGGCGAAAGTTTTTAATTTTCGGACTGATCTGGCACATAGGTAGAGCAAAGCAGGAGGAGTTAGATATTTACAAGAACATTACAAAGAACTGACCATTTTTCTATTATCTATAGCAATGTATCGTATATACGCGTTATACTTGAGTTGTAGAGTGATCATGAGTACCTATAGTCCGAGTTCCATCTCAAGTATGGGATATAAGGTAGTAGATTATAGTGTCGAAAGACAAAATAGCGAATGGACATATGTGTCGAACGGAAACAGACTCAATCTTAACTACAGAGATATAGGCCTATAATAGAACACCTTTTACTATGCATGCAAGTATCCTGTCGGTAAATAAATATATATATATATATATATATATATATATATATATATATATATATATATATATATATATATATATATATAAATATAAAATAAAAAGAAAAGGTAGAACTTTTAATATTAGATCCAAAATTACTGAATATATTCTTAATAAAACCAAATATATTAATAATTATTATGGGGTCCTCCCCTTTTCCTATAAATGGACTCTACCAGTGTCACTTGGAGTGCTGCCGTTAAATACCCAGAGTTAGACAGTCAGTGGGAGAGGATATACGCAGAGAGAGAGAGAGAGACAGAGAGAGAGAGAGAGAGAGAGAATATACGAACGGAGATAGAGTGAGGTAACCTCTTGTAGAAGTCAGTTACAAGCACGTAGACTCTAAGGAAGTCCTACTTCGAGACTGTATATATCTATCTGTATTTGCTACTAACCGCGTTCCTGGACTTACTAACAGTATTACTCTTTGTATGATTGTGTAAATACATTTTATTTCTTATATTTAATTATTGCGTTTGTCATTTCTTGGAGACCGAATTCATCTCGGAATCCACAACAATAATAAAATATGTTTAATAATTAAATAATAATAAATGTAGAGGAAGTAAAAAAAAATATTGGCATAATAGTACTAACACTATTATATATATATATATATATATATATGTGTGTGTGTGTGTGTGTGTGTGTGTGTATGTGTTTGTTGCGTGTGCGCGTTGTATTCATTTTTTAACTGGATTATATTTTAGGTTAAATTTGAATTATTTTCGAAAAAATTACATGTTTTTTCAGAAAATTCTTAAAACAAATTATCTTTAATAGTAAAGGACACTCTGTTCCTTTTCTTTTTTCTTTTTTTTTCTTTTTAATGTATACATAAGTTTCATGATCGTAGGCCAAACTGAATGTTTCGATTACATACATCTTTCATTGATTTCTCCTCCCATTAGTTTCTTTGTTATTTTCTTTTTCACTTTTTTCCCTTTCATGTATCTTTAACTGTAACAATTGTTGTATCAGTGTTGTCCGTAGTCTGTATTTTAAGTTAAATCAACAAGTCGAAAGTTAGTTGTTTCGACTGAAAATAACTTTTATTCATCTCAATCAAAATTTTAAAAAAATCTCTATTACCTCCACTCTGAATGATTTCATCTTCTTCCATCCCATAATTTCACATACGCTTATTTCCTGTCTTTATATCAATGTCTTCATTTCCACAACCCTTTTTAAGTCTTACCTTCACGTCTTTCTTCCCAACTATTTCCCTCAATTTCACGTATACACTTTTACATAAATTTTGTTATGTAAACCTGGAGAAATATTTTTTCTGTTTCCATTTGTATTTGAACTTGTCATGTTTTTACTGCAATAAATTATTATCTCATGGAATTTCAGTGTTTTATAATAATAATAATAATAATAATAATAATAGTAATCATAAAAATAATAATAATATATGAAGTTACCTCCAAGAAAAAGATAAAAACTCAGCATACTGCAATGAAAACAATACTAGAAATATGCTGAAAACTCAATTTTATCGACAAAATCGTTATTTTATTATTAAGAGGAAGGATCAATGTATTTGGTGAAATATTAATAAAACTTTTGACTGCAATTTACAAATTCCACATTTGGATTACAAAAAAAAAAAAAAAAAAAAACGTGCGCCAGCGGTTCTACTAACTTCAGCATAGCAAATTTCAGCCTTTTTTTTTGCGGTGAAAGATACCTTAAATTTGAAATTCTTACAAAAATCAAATAATTGTCGGATTTTGATTAAATTTTCAGAAATTATTTGCAAATTGGTTTTCTTAGACAATCTTGGGAAAGTTGTTTTTTAAACTTGTTTCAGTCCCTTAGTTAATTTTCTGAAAACTTAAGAAATACATCGAGATAATTCTTAGTGATTATATCAGTTAAAGCAGGATTTTTTGAAGAATTTAAATCACCGGATTTTTTTTTTCAAATTCGAACCCAGTCTTACCGAAAATTTGTTCTGAATATAACAATAAAAACAAACGCAATAAAATTTAGATATTATTTAGTTAGAGATGGTTTTAATTTCTTTTATGAATAATATTAATAATTATGCAATATTTTCTGAAGAAAAAAATTAGAGGAAAAATGAATTTTTACAAGATTTGTTTTCATTTTTAAAAATTTTAAACTGAATAATTTATAAAGATATAATTCTTTTAAAATTCATTTCCAATATGATAATTCTTAAGAAATATTGTTAAGTAAAACTATATTCACTAATCATATATTGTAAAGCGTATTACAATCTGACAATTCCGAATATTTTTAATGAATTTCGACTTGTTTTTACATGTGTGATTACGTGGAGAAATTCTGAAGTAGGTATGTACAAACCAATAAATCTAGTATTTAATGCTCACGTGTTTTAAGGTTTGCCCCCTACCTTACGGAGAAAAAACTCAAAATTTATCGGCGGCTCAGGAAAACGTTCGGTTGTCAATCGGATGTAAATAAATCGATTAATACGTTAGAAAAATAAGACGCAGTAGTTAAGAAATGTTTGTATACAACATTTTATGCTAATATAGAAATATTTAGGTTAAAAACATTATACAACATTTTATGCAAATATAGTAATATTTGTTTCAAATCAGTTTAAATCATATGTAAATTTGTTAATTTTCCTCAAATAACGTTTCAGAAATATATAATTTAATTTTGCAAGATTTTTAAAAACAAGAATTAACATTTGTTTACAAATGTTTCAAAGACGGCAGATTTTACAGTAAAAAACGATTTGGATCAATTAAATTTGTGTTACTGGAAATTTCTAACTGTTGGAAATAGTAAATTTTAAATTGATTAGCTTTCCATTAGAGCTAAATGATACCTTCAGAAAGCATTTTCATTTTGAAACATTCATTTTGAACCTTATACATACTAAATTATTAGAGGTACCTATATATATATATATATATATATATATATATATATATATATATATATATATATATATATATATATATATGGACATGTATGTATTTAAAATTTTTATAGATAAATTAAGTTTATAAATATACATACTTTATAATATATAATAAGCAAGTGTTAAATATATTCAGAGACCTGACATATTTTGTCAAAATTTGTAAATGTAAAGAATGCATTATTTAGATGAAATTTTTTGCGTAAAGTATAATCGGATATAAAACACTAACACACATATGTACGTGAATATCTGTACATATTCATATTTAAAATTATTTTTCATATATATATATATATATATATATATATATATATATATATATATATATATATGTATATATATATATATATATATTGTAACTACATAGATTTGTATAAATATTATATACATTTCCTGCATACATTGATATATAAATTATCACTCTCTTGATATATACATACATATATATATATATATATATATATATATATATATATATATATATATATATATATATATATATGGAAAACTACTTCTTAAAAATATTTCAATAGAGCACTGTAGACCCATAGGCTAATTCTATAAACAACAGCCACCTGCAATATTGCAAAGATCCCTAGTAAAATTCAACACTCCAACTGATTGTTGTCTATTTATATTCGTAATAACAATATGCTAGATTTGGATGTTTCTCTCTGTCGAATGAAGATAGCTCAATGGTAGAAAAACTTTCGATCCGGGATTGAGGCATTCGGAAGTCTAGTCGCAGCGAGGAGCTGTGATACATCGAAACCGTACTGTCTGCGAATGACAGGTGTATTTGTTTTCAACACGAGGAGAACCAACCTCTGGTTTATACTGCAACTATGCTGAGCAGACCTTAGTTGCAGTTTCTGCGAGAGAGCGTATTATCTAGCATTATCAACAATGTGAACAACGCCAGCGCACTATCTCGGTCAAAATGATTTGTGTCTTCGAAGTAGCACCACTATCGACCACCCCCATATCTAAGCATAGTCATGAATACTATATGCCAGCCAGAAATACAGAGTGTTAGAGAAAACAACGATAACAAAAAATTGTAAATTTGGTAAAAAAACATTTACTGAAATATTAGGTTTATAATTTTCACAAGTAGGACACTGATGTATCCAGTGGGTTAAAGCGTTGGTTGAGTCATTCAAAAAGTGATGTGAGTTGCAGGTTCAATACGTGACCAAAGCAGAGGGAAACACAAAACTGGGTGAGTTGAGTTGATAAACAGAATTAACTGAAACTAAGCTATCCACAAAGGGCATAGCAAGTGCAATTAGAACAAGCTATCCCTGTTGACTAAATAACACGTAGGATTCGAAATTCCAACGCATATCACCTGAAGAAGGCCGCAGCCTCCCAAGCGCCGAAACGTCGTGAATATGGCAATAAGTATGAGGAGAACACTTTGACGTTAATATTATATATATATATATATATATATATATATATATATATATATATATCAGACGATCGCTAAAGCGTTAAACTCAGGGTCACAAACTCACATCTATCCAACCAAATATGTTAGCTCTATCTCTGATATTGAGCGCTCTCTAATAAGTACCGCGCATATAATATATAAAGAATTATACATGTATATATATTTTTTTATATTTATACACGCTTTCACACACACACACACACACACACACATATATATATATATGTATATTCATTATATATATATATATATATATATATATATATATATATATATATATATATTATTCTCTCTCATTGCTATAACTTGGATCCTGTACTGCAAACATATAAATCAACTTGACGCCTTTCACACGCGCTGTCATCGTGCCCTATATTCTATCAAAGATATAACAGAGGCGGAGTCATGTTGTAAGAATGGATGAGCATAGGCTTCTAAAGAAAGTATTGTATGGACAACGAACAAACTCCAAGCGTTCAGTTGGACATCCACTCTTACACTACAAATCAAATTGAAAGACAAATTGAATCGTCTCAAATTTGATCTGAAAAACTGGGAAGCCCATACATCAAACAGAAAGGAATGGCATAAGGCATGTTTCATTAATTTAAAGGGTTTTGAAGACTGAAGTATTGTGATCATCATCTTTAAGCTCTGAAGCAGAGATGCCATCAATATCCTGCTATAACAAATTTCATCTGTCAGTGTGGCTTTGTCTCCCGCAGCAAACTAGGTCTAGTATCACACTTAAGAAAGCTCGTATGAAATAGGTCTTTCCCTTTCCTGATTTTCTCCACAATAGCCCCTACTAGTATGCACAAGTGTAAAACGAAAGTTACCATCCACTGCTGACACTCAGTTATGGCTCACGACAGGACAGTCCACAATATATATATATATATATATATATATATATATATATATATATATATATATATATATATATATATTGTTGTTACGTGTTGATAATTGTAAGAAAGGAAAAAAATGATTTACCACAACACAGAGCTAAATCACAAACAAATATTTAATTTACTAAAACAGAACATAAAATATATACAGGATAAACAATTGTGGCCTACAAAACAGAAAACAAAGAGTTACTGGCGGAGTGTTACGAGGAAGAAGGAAAGGGAATCAAATATCTTTTATCACTTTTAGGGCTAGTGAAGTAATCTAAGTGCTATATTTGAAATCCACAAAGGTGTGTAAAAAATATTAATTTTAGTTTGGTCAATGAAAATTAGTCAAAATTCTATTTACCAACTTTGTTCCATGAAATTCTCTTTTGGGTTTTTGTTGGTCGGCAACTTTTTATAGAGATTCTTTCGGCTGGATATAATAGTCCTTGAATCAAAAGCCGGAGTTGATAACAGCAGAAATTCTCATTCATCAACTGACAACCCTTTTCAAAATCCCATTTTTATAGGGCTAACACCTAATTTGCATATTTCTAGATGTTTCTCGAATCATCTAGATTTTCTCGAATATACTAGAATGATCTAGAATCTTCCAAACATTCTATTTCTAATTTCTCTATTTTACAACTACTTCATGAATGAAAACTTTTTTGTAATAACAAGTAGAACTCAAAGGAATCCCTTATTATAGAAATGCATCCTCGTAACACTTCCCCCCTTCAAAGTAAAAGTTTTGAAATTAGAATGAAAAACTTTTATAAGACAATATCAGTCTATTTTTTTTGTAAAGAAATAAGTCATTTATATCAATTTTTTTTGAAAAGTCATGCTCTAGATAAAGCATCTGCAATAACACTGTTCCTTCCTTTAATGTGATTTATAATAATATCATATTCTTGCAGGAGACGACTCCATCTTTTAATTCTTTGATTTTTGTTAGTCATCTTTTGAAGGAAAGTTAATGGATTATGGTCAGTATAAATCAGAACAGGATGAACAGTAACATTGAGGTAAAAGTCAAAATGTTGTAGTGCTGATAACACTGCCAAGCATTCATTTTCAATAGTAGAATAGTTTTTCTGATAGGTGTTGAACTTTTTTGAGAAAAATCCAATGGCTCTATCGACGCCATCATCATATTCTTGGATTAAGATACCACCCATACCGACATCACTGGCATCGATTTGCAGTTTAAATCGCTTTGAAAAAACTGGAGTTGCAAGAGCTGGGCCACCAATGAGAGTCGACTTGATTCTGTTGAAAGCCTTATTACAGGTTTCGTTCCACTTGTATTTTACTTCCTTTTTCAGGAGGTCGGTGAGAGGACTTGCTATTGATGAGAAATTTTTACAAAATTTACTGTAGAATCCTGCCATACCGAGAAATCTCATTAGCTGTTTTTTGTTAGTTGGGATAGGATACTTTAAGATAGCATCCACTTTTGCTGTGATAGGCTTAACCTGTCCCTGATCAACAGTATGACACAAATAATTTATTTTTGCATGACAGAATTCGCTCTTGTTTAGGTTAACGCATAAGTTTGCTTCTTCCAGCTTAAGAAAAAATTGTTTGATGATGTGTATATGTTCGTCCCAAGTCATGCTATACACAATTACATCATCTATATAGACCTCACACCCCTGAATTTCGTGTAGAAGGGAATGCATCATCCTTTGAAAGGTTGCCGGCGCATTTTTCATCCCAAATGCCATAACCTTATATTGGTATAAACCATCCGGAGTCACAAATGCTGAAATTTCTTTGGCGTTGTCAGTTAATGGTACTTGCCAATAACCTTTCATTAAATCAAATTTACTGACATATTTCGACTTGCCAATGTTGTCAATACAATCATCAATTCTAGGAATTGGAAAAGAGTCACTTTCGGTTATTGCATTTACTTTTCGAAAATCTGTTACAAATCTGTAAGTGCCATCAGGTTTTGGTACAAGAATACAAGGAGAACTCCACTGACTGTTGCTTGGTTCAATTATGTCATTGTCCAGCATATATTTAATTTCTGCTCTCAACTGCTGAAGCTTGATTGGATTTACCCGATAAAAATGTTGTTTGATGGGTTTTTCATCTCCAACTAAAACATCATGTACTGCAACCGTTGTTTTTGTAGGAACATCAGGAAAAAGATTTTGAAAATCATTGACCAAACCATGAATGTCTTTTCTTTTCGCATTTGATAAATGTTTGAATTTTACATTTAAATTAGACAGGATTTCCGAGTTTTTTAAATGACTACTCTGACCCATGTCCTTCTCCCTAATAACTGTATGTTCATTATTGTCTAAATCATCTTCAAATTGATTTGTATTACTAATGTTTATTAAGGTTGAGACAGGTTTAGTATTAGTCACATAATTTCTGTCGATGTAATTTTTTAACATATTAATGTGGCAAATTCTTTTCTTTTTTTCTTCGATCTGGGGTGCGGATGATATAATTTACATCGTTAATTTTCTTTTCTATCTCATAAGCACCAAAATATCTTGCTTGTAGAGGATGATTAGGAATTGGTAAAAATACTAAAACTTTGTCACCACTTTCAAATTTACGATTTTTACAATTTTTATCGTATCTAGTCATCATTTTAATTTGGGAGTTTATTAAATTATCTTGTGCTATTTTGAAAGCATTGTATAATTTTTCTTTAAAATTTGATACATAGTCCAAAAGATGCATCTCATTTTTTTCAATCAACCATTTATCTTTTAGAAGTCTTAGAGGACCCCTAACCGTATGTCCAAAAACTAATTGAAAGGGACTAAACCCAAGAGTGTCTTGAACAGCTTCTCTAGCAGCAAACAAAACAAAATGCACCCCCTTCATCCCAATCCTTTTTATATTGATAACAATATTTTCCTATCATAGATTTTACCGTTTGATGAAAACGCTCAACAGCCCCTTGTGATTCGGGGTGATAGGCACTAGATTTGTATTGTTTAACAGCCATTTCACTCATTACTTGTTGAAATAAACAAGACATAAAATTCGAACCTTGGTCTGACTGAATGGCCGAAGGAATCCCGACTAAACAGAAAAAAATAGTTAAAGCCTTAACAATATTCCTAGCCTTAATATTTCTTAGAGCGATAGCCTCTCGAAAGGGAGTTGACATACACATAATTGTCAATAAATATTGGTTTCCTATTTTTGTTTTTGGAAGAGGGCCAACACAGTCAACTAGTACTCTATTGAAAGGTTCTTCAAATGCTGGAATAGGTTTCATAGGGGCGGACGGAATCTTTTGATTTGATTTTCCGACAATCTGGCATATGTGACAGGAGTTACAGAAATTGACGACATCTTGTCTAAGTTTCGGCCAGTAATAATGATTTAATATTTTTTCACAGGTCTTATTTATTCCTAAATGCCCTGACATTGGAGTATCATGAGCTATGTTTAGTATTTCTTGCCTGTATATTTTCGGGACCACTATTTGGTTTATTATCTTCCACTCCTCATTTAGACTGGCATCCACTGGGCGCCATTTCCTCATTCAAATTCCATCTCTCATATAAAAGCATTCTTTAACTTTTCTTGCTTCTTCTAAAGGGAGTATTTTATTTTTAAAAGACAAATTTCTGGATCTTTTCTTGTTCAATAACAAGTTGATTTTGATTTAGATCGTCTTTCATTTTTTCTGTGCCATTTCTTTTTGTGGAGGTGGTTTATTTAATTTTTTATTCGAATTATTAGTTTGTTCTAAATGATGAGATATAAAGGTCTCATTCAATTGTAACTGATTAGCTGGTGTTGCTGAATCTTTCTTTTCTGAAATCCGCTTCTTTGCTTTAGCCTTAGTAATAACACAATCAGGGTATATGTCACTGTTTTCTTCAACCACAAATTCATTGTTTATTTCTATCTTATCACGGACAACTGGTTCTGCTACTACCCTGTCACCTGCTAAATCGTTGCCTAACAGTAAGGAGACCCCTTTAACTGGTAGGGTTGGTCGTATACCAACTATGATGGGACCATTCACCAATTCCGATTTTATATAAATTTTGTGAAGGGGCACCTTAATGACACCCAATTCAATGCCTTGTAATAAAACAAAATCGCCAGTGAAGGTCGAGTCCGATAGCTGTAGTATACCTTCTAATAGTAAAGTTTGAGACGCACCGGTGTCCCGTAAGATTTGGACAGACTAGCTTTCTCAGGGTCGTTGATGTAAACAGAGCCCTGGGACAAAAATGGTCTATAATTTTCCATATATGAGTTTTTATTGTTTTCAGTAACACCTGGTTTTGAGAAGGAAGACTGAGGAAAGGAGTTACTTTTAGTTTGTTGTCTAACAAAAGCATGAGGTTGAAGGGAGTTATTTTCTTCCCGTTTTCTTTTTAGGATTCGGCAATCAGATATGATGTGATTATCCTTCTTACAGTAGGCACAGGAAATTTTTGATTCTGTTGGAAGAGAACTTTTAGGTGTATCTTTTATTTTTTTGTGCATATAACTTTTCCAAGATACATTATGAGGGTGAGATTCCGACAGTGTATGTGTATGAAGGCCTAACTGGTTTTCAGTTATATTAATTTTTTCAAAACTCTTTTTGTGAGTTAGACTATAGGTATCTGCGATTACCGCGGCCTCGTTAACAGTTTCTACATTTTTCTCATCGATATGTGTTCGAATCTCCTGTGAAACGCATTGTTTAAATTCTTCAACAAGAATGAGTTGGCGTAATTTATCATAATCATTATTTATTTTTTTCGCCCTAACCCATCTATCAAAAAGATCTGCTTTTTCTCTAGCGAACTCAACGTATGTCTGCCGTTCGAATTTTTTGTATTTGCTGAATTTTTGCCTATATGCTTCAGGTACTAATTCGTATGCATTTAATATGGCATTTTTTATTTTTTCATAATCTGTGGCCTCTTCAATACTGAGAGCCAGTATATATCAGCAGCTCTGCCAACCAAAACAGTCTGTAAGAGTGTTGACCAGATTTCGTAAAGGCCATCCTAAATTTATTGCAATTTTCTCAAAATGAGGAAAATATTTTTCCACCGTTTTTTCATAAAACTTAGGTACCAATTTGATATATCTTCCTGCATCAAATGCTGCACTTAATGAAGAAGAATTAACGAAATTTTGACTTCTATTTTCGCGTTGTAATTTTAATTTTCTAACTCTATTTTTTCAGCTTCAATTTCTTTCCAATTCTATTCTTTCTTGTATCTCTAATTTCTTTATTTCTAATTGAAGACGTAAACTACTTTGGTCGTCTTTTTCGTCAATATTACATGAGTCTAAGAGATTTTTATCCATTAGTTCTTTAGCGACAATACTTTTTATTTCTGCTTTTTTCATTGACGGGCTTGTATTTAACCTGAAATAATCTGCAATTTGTAATAGCTCCGATTTCTGTAAAACTTCGAATGATTCGCCCACATCGGCTAAACTTAAAAAATTTTCCACGGAAAAAGGCATGTTTGTTTTAGCTTTTTTTTTTTTTGCAAATTACGTATATTGAATTTTTTTTTGTACGATATTATAGAGTTGGACGAGCCCCCATTTTCTCAAAGGAATCCCTTATTATAGAAAATGCATTCTCGTAACAATATATATATATATATATATATATATATATATATATATATATATATATATATATATATTATAAAATGTGAATCCACAAATAAGGTTTGAACATTAACTATTACAATATTTTAATACTATTTAAATAAAGCATTTTGCAGATGTTAACAGAACAATTGAGCAATTTTTTTTTTCTGTAACTGATGCACTTATTATATAGGTAACAATTTAAAAATACTTTACGCGAAGTAGATAGCATCATGGGATGAAAACTACTTTACACTTTTGAAAATGATACAAACTTTTGTTGTGTCAGATAATAAGAGAATAATAATATTAAAAAAAAACCAAGTGATGAGTGGTTGCGGTGAAAATCCAAGAATAACTCTTGAACATTTCCCATGTCTTGTCTTCTCTTGTCTTGTAATGACGGGGGTTTTCTCGCAGAGGCATGACACCCTTACACAAAAAAACAAACCTGGCTCCAGTCTACTCATGTTTTCGCAGTATCTGCGAACATTGACTGTCTGTTCATGAGATACAGAGTCCACGAATCAATATACGTCAGTGTGACCATCAATCTATTTGCCGACCAATGAATTTTTTTGTGCCGATTAAGATGCATGTTTGTAGGTCAGGATGTCACCGTTTCTCTTAATACTACCATGATGCAGCCAGGCCTCATAACCCATACTGAAATATCCCCAGATCCTTATTCGCTCACTTGTGTCGTTCGAAAAGTTCAAATGGTTTACTCTATCCAATTGATTTAGAATACAAAAGTTGAACAATTGCCATTGGCTTAGATAAATCTTATTACACGTTGCAGTTTTGTGTTTGTCCAAGTTTTTAGGTGGGTAATCATCGCTGTTTCGACGACACATTCGTATTCCGTCAATATTAAGGACGTTCCTTCTGTTTAAATAATCATGGCGTAACCTTGTGTGGTTATGTGTTTGTAGCTTTCATTCTCTTTTAATTCTGGTTGATGAAAATTTGTTTCTTCTCTGACTTGACTTGTATGTTACCACTGCAGAGTATGCAACCGATGTATTCTTCTTTTCTTTTACTCGTTTTCTACGTAGAAAATCATGTCCCTCCACATCTTCTTTGTAGCTCTTAATAAATTTTGTATTTTTGTTACTTCTCCCAAACTCTGTTCTACCATCCATTTGCACAAGCCTATCAAGTATGTTATACATTGTTTTCCTCTGTCCCACTTTCCATCTATTTGTCCTGTGTGGATCAGATTTTCCAAGCTCACTTTCCTCAAAAATTTCATCTGCCTCTTACCGAGGTTAAGTATACGTTTCTTTTTTGTTTTCATTTTCTCTAAAACCTCGTCGTTGCTAGCATGCTCTGTCCATGTTATGCTCAGCATCTTTCTGTAGAACAACATTTTTGCTGCTTCAAGCCTCTTCTTTATCTTTGAGGGGATTGAGTAGATTCGCCGCCATATAAACAGCGAATGTTTGACAATGGAGGAATGCTGATGGTGTGATATCGCATAATATTTCGGTGCCTATTTCTTTGTTTCAAATTAAGATTTTTTCTTCTTTCTCTTAACACTCTGCTTAGCTTTTGGAATGGATGTTTGACAATCCGCATGCGTCAACGGATCTCAGTGTCGCTTTTTCCGTTAATTTTTATCTTTGTTAGATTTTAGAATCCGCGATTTGTAATTTGCAATTTCGCTCATCTTTTTTTATAACAACCAAGCATTCTGACTTATTTTCTTTTATATTTTGTTGTTTCTTCTGATTATCCTTCCTGTTATACGGGAACGTATCTATTTCTGTTGTAAATAGACTCTCCCACAGATAAGTAGTAGTAATAGCAGTCGCCAGTTGAGCTCAGTGAGTTGTGTGAGTCAGTCGATGTCGGACGTTGAAGTATCAACCATCACAACTAGATTGCTGCGTCATTATCTATTATTTCAAGTTCCTAACGTTTTGTACGTCGGACCCTTTTAGGACCGACTCAGTAAAATACAAGCCTCCACTGTGAAAACTACTTTACAACACTTCCTTCAATTCTGTAGGCTCTTTTGTAGTCTCCTTTCCGTATCTGCTATCAGCACTGCGCCATTTGCATTTCCTGTGTTGTTAAGATCGTGGGTGTCAACAACAAATCCCTGCAGGACATCTAATTCTCTCAGAATTGCCTCGCTGTATATGCTGAAAAAATTCTGTGAAAAGACACATCAATGTCTTACACCTCTTTCTATTTTTGTATATCTGCTGAACTAATATTCTGTCGGTATGCAGGCGATTTAATGCCAGTGTAAGTTCTTAATTATTCTAATAGCCTTCCCAAATTTGTCAAGGTATTCGTAGCATACTTTATAGAACGCTTTTGTGTAATATATAGACGTTCTTCTACATTTGTATTGTTCGTTCAGATAAGATTTTGATTTTTTCCCTTGTTTCGGCGTCTTTGAAGAACCCGCACTCTACTTGTTCTATATCCGGTCTGATTCTACTGCGCTTTCTATTCATCAGAATTCCTCTGATGACTTTTGTTATATGGATCATTAGGCCGATTCATATATATATATATATATATATATATATATATATATATATATATATATATATATATGCTTATACAGATGCAAGTATCATTTTATTGTTTATCCATTAACTACTTAATATTAAATAATAAAAAATGATATTGGTATGTAAAAATTATTTAAAACAGATTACACTTGTATATATGAGAAAAGGAATATATAAATCATATATCAACCTCACATAAATAGCAATAAACTATAAATTGTGTCTGGAGAAAAATTAGCAATCATCACTTTTAAAAACCAAAACAACTTATTAAACAAGAAAAATAAAATAATGGTGAAATGCAGACATAATCTATGTAAACTAAACATAAAAGATGTTACCATACATACAAAACTATAAATGACTAATAATTAACAAAAAAATAAGCTGAATGATATAATAATTTTCAAAAATTTACTTAGGAGGAACCTCAAGGGATCTAAATAAAAGATTATATGCATACAAAAGGGAGATTTTACGAAATAATTCATCAAAAGCATTGATTGCCCAACGTAAAGAATTTGATCGCAAATTTGACATAAAAAATGTTATTCTTATCAAAGGAGAATATAATTCACTCCGACGGAAATTTGTAGAGAGAGACTTAATCGAAAGATATCGACACTAAATTGGTGCCATAGCTCTTACAACATTTCTCCATTCCTGACAGAACTTCTAATATCACAGTATAGAATATCTAATAACAAAAGTGATAAAACGAACAAGAAAAAGACTCTAAATGAAACGAAAGGTAAAAAAAATTCAGAAAAATTTCCAGCACCACTCCGTTGTACGCATGTGTAGTTTTACGAACATAACGAATTTATTCACAAATAAACTCTTTCCACTTTGTTATACAATTTCCCCAATACTGTTCTTGATATATCAAATATATATCGTTATCACACACACACACACACACACACACACACACATATATATATATATATATATATATATATATATATATATATATATATATATATATATATATATATAATGGTGCAGTATATATATATATTATGTAGAATATAAGGAAGTAATCATCCAAAAGAATTAATCAGTAGAGTTGATGTAACCAATGGCGAAACCAGTTCGCTAACAGATCAATAACATAAAAATAAAACGTGGATTTGACACGTTACTATTTTAAAAAGAAATTTCTCACTTGAAATATTCAAAATACAATTCTAACGTTGTGACACCGAACGTTCCGAAATTAGAAAACATCTTTCGGCTTACAATACATTTATTTTCATCTTGGAAATTTACCTGAAATTTACGTGAAATAAAAAAAAAATATTAATACCTGGCCGATGAAAGAGTGAATTTCTTCGAAAGTACTTGTAGCAGAACATCTAACCTTTATCATAAATTTAAACATAAGGATCGCGTCATTCAGAGAATTGTTAGTGAGTTAATATTTTATTGATCTGTTGGCGAAGTGATTCCGCTATTAATTACATTAACTTTACCTGATTAACTCTTTGAAATATGACTTCTTTCTATAATATATATCTCTTAGGCCCCTTATCAAAATGGTCGCCCGAGCCCTTTCCATAGTAATTAATTTCGCGAATGAACATGCTTATAAAGATGCGTAAATTTCAAGATTGGTTATTCATAAATTTTCGATGGAGGAGGAAACAGGGCTTGATACTTTAACTTTAATAATTATATTGAGGTCTTCGGCTCTCGTTTTTGAAACATGAGAATTCTTATGTAGCGAAGGAATCATATTTTTAAAAGAATAATTATAATTTAAGCTGTACTTCTGGATGGAGCACTGTTTTTTAAAAATAAAATCAAAAATACTAAAGAACTCCGGATAATTTACCTAACGTGTTCTTTACTATTTATCTGCACACACACACACACACATATATATATATATATATATATATATATATATATATATATGTGTGTGTGTGTGTGTGTGTGTGTGTGTGTGTGATATGTATATATATATGTGTGTGTGTGTGTGAGAGAGAGAGAGGGAGAGAGAGATTAAGAGTGTGCGTTTGTGTGTATAAGCCAAAATTAATAAAGAAAACATTCGACATTTATTGATACTATATTTAAAGTTGGTGTCGCACAATTTATAAATGTATATGTCTCTTTTTAGGAAATTAAGCTACACATGTTCATTTACCGTTAACTATTTTTCTCTCTCTGTCTTGTATTTGTATGGGTTTCTTTCCGTAATATTTGTTTTGGTAAATATGTTGATTAATATGATGAAATAAACAGAGTTTTGCTCTGTCAAGAAACAAAAGGAAACATTCAGACAAAAGTAAACTTAACACGATATTTTATCGCAGTTTTCGGTTTTCAGGTTTATTTCGGGAACTGGGAAAAAACAATTTCTACTAACAAATAAAAAACGACTCAAATATAAAATATTGTATTAACGATTGATTTAGCTTAATCCAATCATCTCGTTTCTAATTAATTTCCGTTAAAATATCAGGTTGACAATATTTGTGTTTGCTCTATTTGTAGTGCTAAAATGTGCAATGATTTATGTTCTTCTAGTCTGTGTTATTGGGAAACATATTAAACAAAATGGTTCCTGATTTGAAAAAAATATTCCTTAAAAACTATGTGATGAAAATATTCCACAGAAATGAAGAGGAATGATTGAATCTGTTGGCTGAGTGTGCTGCCTGTGTAGTTGGTTTATCTTGACGTACGAGACACTCTTTGATCGTCAGAGGGCATCTTGCACATTTAGAAGTAAGAGTAGTATTAGTAGTCTGACTATGAAGAACTGATACTAGAGTTCTGAATTGGTGTGAGGCAATCATCTTCACTGCAGATGAAATGACCGTGACCTTCTTTGGATCATCTTAGTAGGGGTGTTTCCACTGCATAGATTATCTTAGTCTTTGGATCAAAGTGGTGAATGCTTGATTCATCCAGGGTCAAGAAACAATCAAGGAATCTTACAACGGTAGCCGTTTATAAAAAGTTTTGACATGTTGAAAGATTGAATGATAAATAGAATTTTATTGGATCTGCTTCAAACAATGCCATAATTTCCTAGGATGTGCTGAACGTGTTGTTCTTTGCATTAAGTATCAGAAGACGTGGCACCAACTGAGTAGAATCCTTCGACACGGCAAGTTCATTCTGCAGAATGTTCCCAAATCTCTTACTGGATATGTCGTTTGATTCCTAGTAGATACACCAACAGAAATCACGATACCCATGGTTTAAAATGAAGATCAAAAAATGAAAATTGATTCTTGAAGCTTTTATTTTAGTTTTAATTTCAAGCTAGTAGATTAAATTTAATATTTCTAATAAGGAGAATACTTTACTGCATTTCAAGCCTAGTTTTAGAATAATTTAAATTAACTGGAAGGTGTTATTTTGTTAAAATAGCTGATTAGCTCAATTTCAGCTGTGTTTCACCGTAATGTAATACTTTTCATTAGAAAATCTTTCAAAAATAAAATATATTTTCCTAAAACATTATTTCAGGAACATTAGCTGATTTAAAGGTTAAGTAATCAGAGTTGAAGGAAATATTTCTTACAACGGTAGCCGTTTATAAAACGATTTCACATGTTGAAAGATTGAATGATAAACTGAATTTTATCGAATGTTTTTCTACGGTGGCTATATCTGTAAAATTAATTAAAGAATATATCGTAAACACCATTTTTATATAAATTTTAAATAATCATCAATCTTATGAATTTAGGAAGATATTATCCATAATCTAAAGTTTTATTGAATTTTATATAATTAACTTTAATTTTGATATGGTTACTGTGCTTATTTTCTGAAAATATCGTGCATAAACACACGTATCTAGGAATTCGGCACGTTTATATGCATAAAAATCATTTTTTTTTTTAATAGTGGAGCTTGATGATTTGTACGAAGCTTTTCAATTTATGATTAGGAATTATATTTTTTACTTAATAACAATATCACATAAAAGGGACAAAGTAATAAACAAATTTAAAACTATTTAAATTATTCTAAAAAAAGGAAATTAAATCTAGTAATAATTCCTTTTTCAATGGAAAAATTATCTTATGATATTACATTCTAAAATAGAAACTTATTCTTAAAAGCAGATACAAGCTTTTCTAATTAAATAATGCATATGGTTTGGTGTATTTTTTTTTTTTTTTCATTTTCGGATTCACAGCCGAAATTATCGGTGACTACTGTTTGTATATTACAATATAATTGATGGCTGAAATTCTCCAAGAATTTCTACTTTTAACTAATGTAAATATTAAAAGTTCACTTCAAAATTCCAATCATCTGATGATGGCCGGAGCGTACAACAGCCAAAACCTCGTGAATAGGCAATAAGTATGAGGGCAACAGATCGATTAATGTAAATAATGTAAATAGTCTCTTTCTCCTACAAAGTTTCATTTTATCTGTTTTTGATTACGTAAGCGAAAACAAATAAAATATCGCTTCTAGTTAGGTTAAGTTTATGTTATCATCATTTGTTGGTTATATCTTCTCTTTGTTTTCTTCCCAATTTCTTCTATCTCAACTAACACTTCAGTTTAAATTTTATATGTTTTTTTTCCCATGAGCAAAGTCTTATCTAAAGTGCTGATAATAGATTTACAATCAATACTTATGTTATAAGATCATAGAGAAAATTTAGGTACAGTATATATTATAAATAATGTATTTATTGCTACTCTCTCCCTTAAAAGTTGTTACATTATGACGTTGCGACGTTCGCCCAGGCAGTCCGTTCGATATTCAAGCCCCGCGGTTAACCGTTGAATAGATTACTTCGATCCAAGTCTTTCCTTGTTCCACATTGTGTTTGATTTAGATCATAAGGCTAGCGAGTATCAATTGACGAATGTAATCGTTGAATTTGTCCGATACGGACAAAGTGAAACCACTAGTCAAAGGATAGATTGTAATAAACAAAATGTTTTATATAACCTTCCTTGTACAGTGCTACTAGTACAATATCAGTTCCTCAGGTAGGAATATATGATCTTCATTCTTGAATATCATTGTCATGAGTAGTTGTTCGACCGTTCACTCTCTGAATATTTCGTGACACTTTGTTCGTCGTGACTAATTCTAGACAAGGTTTCTGGAACACAGCACAAAGTCGGGGTTCTTCTTCAGCGGTAGGAAATCACGTGAGTTCGGGGAAGCAGTCGTCACTCTCCTACTTTCTGGCGGCTTCTCCTTTCGATCATTTCGATTCTCTTTTTATAGGAACCTCTGTCCAAAATCGGCATGGGGTCTGATGTGGCTTGGTATTTCAACCATTCTGTTAATCTCCACAGAGAGTTCTTTGTTTGACTCTGGGAAACTCATTCCATGCACAATTCTGGAGAGGTCCCTACTCCGAGGAGTAGTAGTAGTATTAGTAGCATATCGAGCCACCCCCAACTCCTTCCATCTCGTATTGGTGTCTCATACCAATGCTGACATAGCAGTGTAAGCAATTGCTCCGCTTCCCTTGAGATTCTACTTAGGCCCTTCACTTCTTTGGTCATCTGACCAATCCGATGTCTAGACTGCAAGAAGGTGTGGCTTAGCTCTAATTATTCATTTCAATTAAGGTCCTAAATTTTCATTAACAAAATTCCTCAACCTCTTTCGATTTCTCAATCGGACATTCATCAACTGTTCCCTTGACAGCATTTTTCCTGTCGCACTTCGACACTTATCCAAAGAAATCTCATCTTTTCACGATTCACACCTTCTCTTCTTCATTTGACAAGTGATAAAGAAAGAAAAAACAGTTATATGATTCTCCCTTTTTTTTCCAGAATACCTTAATGTTTATCTTTCGACTAACTTTTCCTTATCGGGTTTTTGGCCAGCAGATAATTCTATAACATGGATTATAAAAACAATAGTTTTTAAGTCTACCTACAACAGCAGTATCTAATTTATATAGAAATTATTGTTTGTTGTCGTAATTACTGTTGCTCTTTCCTTACCATCGATCGCTGCATATAAAGCCGATGTATCGCCCTGTTGGTGCTTGCCTATGAATGCAACTAGAGAATTGCTACCATTACAATATTTTTTTTATCTTTGGGGCTTGCTCGGCTATGTAACTTTTTTTGTTAAACCTTCCTGGCTACGTTGGACGTTCCAACGTTTAAACAAAAATCGCCGGCTTAGATCGTCGTGTCAGAGGTAAAAATAAGCCAACCCACCACGTCAAGGTACTTAATTCTGGCCCTTATAGTCCAAGGGCATACTTAGACAGCATGTTCAAGATCATGAAAGATACATTTATCCGGCCGTTAAACTTAGAAATAGCTCATCCATAACCAGACTAGATGACCGGAAATATTAGTTGGAAAGAAAAGGACTACGGTGAATATCTACAGGTAAATGCAAAGATTTATAAATATCAGAACATTGTGAAATGGATAATCGGAGTAAAGAAGGCTCAGAGACCTATGAAATGTTTGCAGACCACTGGGATATAATTTGAATAATCAAAGAAAAAAAAAGTCAAATTATATACAAAGAGAAGAATTGGAATAATCTAAATACTGACGAGCGTCCTGGGTAATTATGGAGATTGCTCCCAGTTAATTATATAATCTATATACTTATGATTGATGTTGTTGTAATTATCAGAACGTATCGATCGAATTATTCTCTCGCCATCATCATTTGCTTGTCGAAACTTGTAAACTTTAGAGAATTTAGAATTGACTACCTTATTCTATCTAGGGGGATATATTGTTCCCATTTGACTAACACAATCTTGGGATATCCCTAGAAATTCAAAGTAATCTCGGCAAGTAAAGAAACGTTGTCTAGACTTAGTCACGACGAACAAAGTGTCACGAAATATTCGGAGAGGGAAGTGTCGAACAACTACGCATGACAATGATATTCCTGAATGAAGGACGTATATTCCTAACTAAATTCATATTGTACTACCAGCTACTACAAGTAAGGTTATATAAAACATTTTGTTTATTAAAATCTATCCTATTATGGAATAACATAGTAATTCCACCTATATTCTACGCGCGCGCGAGTTTTCCTCCCTTCCTACCACACGTGTGCGTGTGTGCGCGCGCGCGGATTGCACACCTTCCTCTCTCGTTCAATTAGACATAGCAGTAGCCATCCTCTTGCTGGCTACTCCTGATAGCTGTCTAAAACAGAATTTGAATTTTTTCCCGCGCGTTTTCTTGACGTCACGGACTCTCAGCGTTCCAACCAGTTGCATCCCGATTTTCGAGCCAGCTAGACGGGCAACTCATTTATTCCGTGCCATTAACCCATACGCGGGCCGGAATATCTTATTCCTGACTACTAAAATTTCAACATATCGGCTTTACACTTTCCCAAGACTCATTCTCGTCTTGACGTAACCCGCAGGCCGAACCTTCTCCGTTTTCGATTAGAAAACGTGGAGACCCACGACACAGTCGTCAGTATATATCTTTCCAGGACAACTTGTATTGATGCGAACAACTTTCGAACTTGCCTCCATTCACTACCAACCTAGACGGTTCACTCATTTATTCCGTGCCCTTAACCCATACGCGGGCCGGAATATCTTATTTCCAACTACTTTGAAACTTTTTAACTGGAAAACGTGGAGACCCACGACACAGTCGTCAGTATATATCTTTCCAGGACAACTTGTCTTGATGCGAACAACCTTCGAACATTCTAACTACTTTGAACCAGTACATAAAAAATATTACATACACTCACAATGCCAAATTCCACAGTGAGTACTTTTCATATTTGTGTACAAATACACCTTGCGTTAACAAGTCATTTTTTCCAGAACTTTCTTTCTTTCTGATGAAACCTTTTCCAGCCTTGTCGATCTTATTTTCTGTTTTGGCGCGGAACACTTTTACTAATGATCTCAACTGTCAATACAATTACTTGTTTAAATATAATAAAATTTCATGTATGTTTTTCAACCAGACGCCTTTTGTCATTTAATTCCGGCTATCTACTTGTATTATTATTTATGCACTTGTTGATTGACCCCTTTTCCTCACTAAGTTCACTCACGCAATATATTTCTGCGTTGCTTGTGGATTCGGTAGTTTTGTGTAGTGTCTAGCATAAGGCCACTTTTTAATAAACCAGCACTGCACTCTACCGAGTCCGCAAAACTATGACTAGTGGTTTCATCAATTTCGTCAATTGATACTCGCTAGCCTTGTGATCTAAATCAAGCACAATGTGGGACAAGGAAAGACTTGGATCGAATCTATTCAACGTTTATCCGCGGGCCTCGAACATCGGACGGACCGGCTGGACGAACGTCGCAGCGTCATAATGTAACATCTTTTAAGAGACACATGTATTAATAAATACATTATTTATAAGATATACTGTATCTAAATTTTCTCTATGATCTTATAACGTAAGTATTGGTTGTAAATCTATTATCAGCACTTTAGATAAGACTTTGCTCTATTATTTCATTAGAAAAGCTTTATTAATTAATTATTGCTTTTATGAATAAGCTATATTATAAAAGTATTGTCTTGGCCGTAGCGTACAACAACACAAGCCCTAGTGAATATGGCAATAAAGATGAGGACAACAGTCTGATTAATGAAAATAACGTAAATAGTCTCTTTCTCCTACAAAGTTTAATTTTATCTATTTTTGATTACGTAAACGAAAACAGAGAAAATATCACTTCTAGTTAGGTTGTTTAAGCTTATGACATCATCATTTGTTGGTTATATTTTCTCTTTGTTTTCTTCCCAATTTCTTTTATCTCAACTAACACAGCCAACTTTCTCGCTGATTAGTGTTTATATTTTACAGAATAATTGATGACTTAAATTCTCCGATAAAATGTACTTTAAACTAATGTAAATATTAAAGGTTCAATTCAAAATTCCAATCACTTGATGAAGGCCGGAACGAATTCCCACTAGTGAATAAGAACTTCTCGTCCTAGAATTTAAAACAGAAAATACTGTAAAATGTATTGCAGTGAGACTCACCAGTTGCTACATGCGTGAAATCCAGAGTGGAATCTATATTTGTAAAATGGAACAGAAGTAAGATAAATTGAAGAAAATAGGACTAGTGATAAGGATTAAAACTATCACTGATATTTTTTACTCATTGCACTTGATAAATCACTCGTAATCTGAACGCTACATTTCTCATTCTACTCTGTACTACGTACGTTGTATTTTTTTTCCACCGGTTGAAGCAAATTAATCCGTGATATATTTGTTGATATCTTGTGTTAATAAAAAAACTTCAATATATATATATATATATATATATATATATATATAAATTTATTAGCCTTCTTTAAGTAAATCTAATATTTTTACTTGGCTGGAATCATCGATTTTTCAAAACTCTCACTGACTTTCTCAATGTTAAATGTATTACTTTCATCATTGGAAAATTTCAAAAATTTCATCTCTTGAATGAATGGAGGTTATTATTGTTCTTTTTATATGAAAGGAGCCACACCCTTTCTGCAACGCATTTTACTTATATATAATTTTTCATTTGTAATTTACTAGAGATAATGTAAACGTCGGGTTTCTAATATTTACATTTTAAGCGTCAGAATTTATTAACCCCGAATCAAATGCTCGGATTTTTTAATTCATACGATTCATATAAGTCCTCCTTACATTATGGGGAATTTGAATATCTTGAATTGACGCTAATTACCTTCCTTTCGTCAAATTACTTGGTTTATCAGCTTGAAACGATATTACGTGTCCGACGATATATTTCCTCAGCAAAAAGCTGATCTTAAGAAGATTTAAATAAACAACTTTTTCTGCTCAGCTGGCGACGACGAAGATTTTGCTAATTTATACTGGACTCTGTGATGTCAGACACTCGATTTGTCGCTTCGATTTTTAATGTTTATCACCAAATGTAATAACGGGAAATAGCTGAAATGACGAACACCATAATCGAATGCCCTCAAGGACACATGGGACAGTGGATAAAGGTGTTGGTTAGATCCAGTGACAGGACCCAAAGAGTGTGAGTTCAATACCCGGTTAAGGCCGTGGAGAACTTTCAGAGGGAAATTAGCAGGAGATAACTGATAACTGACATCCATCAAACATGGCACGTGGAACTAGAACAGTCTACCCCAGTGAGCGAAATAAAGGGTTCAGTTCGAAATTCCAACCACCTGAAGAAGGCCGGAGCGTACAACGGCCGAAACGTTGTGATAAATATGGCGACAAAGATGAGGAAAATAGTCTGAATAATGTAAATAATGTAAATGAATCTTGCAATAATCAAATATTGGCCAGATTGTAGAATGTTTACAATAAATAGAAATCCAAGAAAATAAACAAATAACATACACACTAAGCAGTTTAAGAACGCATAAATATAAATTAATGCAGAATTGTCTGGGCGTTTTTAACAAAATATTTTAGTCGCGTAATTTCATGGCATTATTTTACCGCTGTCGAAATATTTCTCTTGTATTCTATGGTCTTATACAATATTTCATCTAAAGTGCGCATTGCATCAGAAAACAAAAACAAAGCAAAACACATTGTCTTTAATTCCATGAAGTCATTGGGGAAAATTTCCATATCTTTAACGTCTGAGAACCACAAAGAATAAAATGATTCTTGAAGGAAGCTAAATAACAAATATTTTTGAGCCTCATTTTCTTATTTCAGTTGTATCAGAGTTGGTTAGATCACATTTCCGGTATGAAGACGGGTGTTGTGATGCGCCCAAAACAATGGCTGATCCGCTCGACGGTAAAACGTTATTTTTTTTGTTTACGTGTGTCATTCAGACTAGCAAAATATTTTGTATACTGTTACATTCCGTGCGAATAGGAATATATATTTGAAAAACACGATGAATAAAATAAGTAAAGGTTGATTGTAATGACCAATATAATAAGAATAAAGATAACAGTTATGTACAATGTCGTCGCAAGTTAATACAGTATTGGAAGGTTAGTAGTTCTCGCGTAAGTCTGAGTCGTACTCAACAGATCCCAGCTAGAAATATTTACCAGCCTCTCCACGAGGTAGGATGTGGCACAAGGCCGAATTTAATGTGGGACAATCTGAGTTCGTAGGCTCGGCCAAAAATTCCCCGTAACCCTGCATAAATGGGTTCGGGTATGTCTAATCTGGGTAACAGACCCCAGCTAGACGCTATCTAGCAACTGCCCCACGCAGTAACATGTGACACAAGGCCGAATTTAATGTGCGGTTCCCGTGACCGTAGTTTCGTCCAAATTATCACCATAGACCCTGCATAAACGTGATTGGGTCTGGCTACCTCCCCGGACGAGACTCTGCCCTTCGGCATAACCTAGTCCGGGTTCCTCTCTGCCCGAAGGCAAAGAGTTTGACAACAGCCAAGGCCTGAGTAACAGATCCCAGCTTGACACTGTAGTCCGTTACAGATACTTATAGGAAATTACTACCTATAGTGTAGTCACTCATGGGAGTTATTCCATTTCATCACATACCTCTGTAGATTAAAAGTTGCAATAACATTTTAATGTCTGTGTATTATCATATATCTAACGTAGTTGATAATACGAATCGAAATGGACAAATATTTGAATAAGAAAATATTTCATAACTTCAGTATTAATGGAGGAAATATTCGCATTTATTTGGATATTTTTAAAACCAATAAAAAGGACTTTATTCCTATATTTTTAAAATGATAGAGTTGAAATATTATCTTTAAATAACCAATTGACTAAATGACAAGATGAATCAGAAACTAATATCTACTTTTCCAAGTCTACTCAATCCTTAACGAATCAAAATCGCCATCTTTGTCACAGGTTTTTAATAAATATTTATACAGATATCTCATTAGTTTTACGCATATCAATTTCTTCTTGGAAATCAAAATAAAAGCAGCAATATAATTTTCAAAGTGGGATGACCAAATTCCTTAGAAAGAAAATGTTGTCGAAGAAAGGAGGAGATTTTTGCTGTCGTACCAGAAGGCTGCGTAAACCGAAAGACATTTTTGACTGACTGTCCACCATTTGCATTTATAGTACTTTTCCATTTCCACTGGATTGGATGTAGATTAGGTGCTAGCATAGGCAAATGTCGATTGGCCAGTATTTGAAAGTAAAATGTTAGTCTTAAAAATGAAATGTCCTATGAGCTTTGCTTGCCGTAAGACTTTGGAAGCAGAAAAATGAGTGAGGATGACAAGGGACGCTCGTCCATCATTATCGAGTACGTCGTTAAATACACAGGAATAAACGCATAGAAACGAGATTACATTCATGCAGAAATATCAAGATGTTCCTACGAGTGTTGCAGACACACTCATACATGAAAATACATAAATACAGAATTTCACTCACACAAACAATGATAAACACAATTTTGTATATGCACGCAAAACATAGAAGTATGTCGAATAAAAATTTAACCGGTAGATGAACCTTTGATTATGTTTAGCATTTTGACTTTATTACAAATACTCGCGCAAGTAATGATATTTGTAACGATAATAGTTTGTAATAGTGGCCGAGTGGTTATAACGTTGGCTTTCTGACCAAGAGAACCGGGTTCGAATTTTACGATGGTCGACTTGTCAGGAAGGTGAATTCTTGATGTTGTCAGTTTGTAGGGGGGGTGGCTCCTAACGTGCAGCACCTTTGGAAAATGTCTGAAAACCATACCACGAGATGACTCAAGCTTTATGAATAAAACTGGATAAAAGGAACACTTGGGGGCCGTCGATAGCTGCGCTAGCACGAAGTCACAAGTCTTCGTGACTGAGCTTTTGAGCGATCTGGCTTTGTTCAGATTGAGGATCACGCTATATATATATATTTATATATTTATATATATATATATATTGTTATGGGGTCCTCCCCTTTTTCATATAAGTGGACTCGACCAAAGTGTTACTTGGACTGCTGCCGTTAAATACCCAGAGTCAGTCAGAGAGTGGGTGGATTGAGATAGTAAGAAGACTGAGATTGTGATTGAGTTGGAGGTAGAGTAATAGTGTGAGGTAACCGCTTGTAGAAGTCACAGTTACAAGCACGTAGACTAAGGAATTCCTACTTCGAGATTGTATATATCTATATGTTATTGCTACTAACCGCGTTCCTGGATTTACTAACAGTATTACACTTTGTATTATTGTGTAAATACATTTAATTTCTTATCTTTAATTCCTGCGTTTGTCATTCATAGGAGACCGAACTTCATCTCGGAATCCCCAACATATATATATATATATATATATATATATATATATATATATATATATATATATGACTTTATTTCAATCCTTCGTTTGAGTAATTAATGATGAACATGTGATTTTCGTTTGTGATCG
>CAHIKZ030001059.1:670000-702500 GCA_903632075.3 Acanthosepion pharaonis | reverse complement strand
AGGTGTTTTGTTTCCCTCTTTCAGTTTCCAAAAATATTTGGAAATTGACGTCATATTTTGTTTGTCAGCATTAGTAAATGAATCAATTCTGATGTTTTTTTTTTAAATCGGATAAAACTTCAACTTTCTATAACCTGGATCCTACTGAGTACAAAGCTTTGAAAAAAAACAAAAGGAATGAAAAACTGTAAATAAAAGTCAACATTGACAACTCTAATCCTGTTAATACTATCAACTCTTCGGCTGAAAAGATCACTGGCAAGTTGAAAATCAGTGCTAGCGTAACCAAAATCACTACTAAGTTGGCGGCGGTAAGATGAGAACAAATGGAGTATAATTCCAGTGTCTTTAACACTTAATTTAGGAGAAGGCTCAATACAGCGTTGAGCTAAATATTATTTATTATAGGAGATTAAAACATATGTTAGCCATTTTTAACATGTTTTTGTTTTAATCTCCTATAATAAATAAATGAATAAATAAAATTATATATATATATATATATATATATATATATATATATATATATATATATATATATATTCTGTATGTGTGTGTATTTAGGCAGTAATTTATCAATGATGCATGTTTTATTAAAAGATATAGACAAGTTGTGTCTATTTTAAGTAAGTTTCTTTGATATTGGTTGATAAGCTTAACATTATCATTGAAAGACGAAAGGAAATCACCATATTGATACATGTTTTAATCCTATCTAAGCTTTCGGCTTACATAAGCCATTATCAAAGATGACAATTACATTTCAATATATCAAGCAATACAGGGATAAAACAATAATAATATAACTTACTTAAAATAAACAGGCAAAACTCTATTTTTTAATGAAACATGCATTAATCAATATATATATATATATATATATATATATATATATATATATAATAATATTTTTGTTTGAAAATATGATTCCTTCGCTACATAAGAGTTCTCATGTTTCAAAAACGAGAGCAGAAATATCCAAATAATTATTAAAATTAAGTTGGATTGTGGTTATATATATATATATATATATATATATATATATATATATATATATATATATGCAAGCCGTCGTCGTACTGGCCATCGTGTGACCACATAGATTCTACAAGATTTCTAATTTAAATTATTCTTCTCTAACCTCATATCTGGATATTAACAACATATTATTTAAGATCATATGAAGAGAGAACCTGCTACATTGTCAGTTCTTTTTTGGCGATTGAAATTTGAAAATCACGAAAAATTGTATGATTTAAACACAACGTTGAATTACTATATCATTTTTACAAAATCTTTCCTTCTTCCACGCAAGATTTAGTTGACAGATTAATCTGGGTAAATACGGTGAATGGCGACAATATTTAAGCCCTTAACTTTTGGAGGTCAAGTATTTTGTCTCTGTTTCTTCACAAACACAATTATAAAACCTATAAGAAATATAACTTTTGCTTTCTACTTTTTATATTCTTATCCCTTCATTGCTTTTGTCTGACATAATCTGATACGGCAATGAAACCTTTTCTTTTCCCCCTCTTCTTGCACATGGTCTTTGAAAGTTGTCTAGTCTTCTTATCAACATCCGCCTATACATTGTCTTTTCTAATTTCTAATCATAGCATGTTTCTTTCTTTTAGGTTATTATTTTATAAGCGGTTTTATGCCCCATCAATGCTTGACATTACAGGGAATCTTTCGCTATTTCCAATTTTTCTTCGTCTATATATTTCATATTCCTTGTGGAGTAGGTAAGATAATGCAATTTCACATGCACAACAACAATCGATGCACCGAGTCTTCAGGCGCGTTACCTTCTACATCTTGGTTAACACGATCTATAATTTTGTAAAACGTTGCCATGTGGATATGCGCGTAATATAACGTTTACAGTTCAAATTTTAGCCAGTGCTGCTTTATCTACTATGGTAACACAGAAAGGCAAGAATCCATCTTTCAATTAGAAGTTAAAAGCAGAGTAAACTTAGATATCTTGGAATTTAGTCGCGTTAGAGAAGACTGGATCATTTGGTAACCAGTAGAAGAAAAAATGAGTCTGAATTCAAAACGTTGGTGAGGATGAAGTAACTCAAACCTGTAAAATTATTTGCTATAGAAATTACAGGGGAAGATAACTCACTGTGGATGCTGTTGGATCGTGCTTACTCCTAAATCTATATTTCAGCTATTGTACAATTAGTTGGTTTGTTTTACGGCATATCAATATCAATCGGTTATTTAATGCCGACAATTTATTTTTTATTGCTGGTAATATTTTCTTTCAAAATAAACTATAGTTGGTAATATCTTTTTCTAAAATGTATTGCTGGTAATTTTTTTACAAAATATTTCTGGTATATATTAAAACCCATTTTTATACTTTCATTCTGTTTTGACCCCAGTTTCGGTGTCAAATATTTGCCCATAGCCGGGACCCTAAACGTTGCTACCACCCCGGGTCAGAGTGGACCTGGGAACATCAATAATTAAGAGGTGGTTCCACGCTCTTCAAAGCTTCCTGATCAGAGACCTTGCTGCTGGACGTTGTTTAACGTCTTACCCAGGACGCTACTATACAGTTAGTTCTCTACCTTCCTACTTGCTGTCAATATTTAGAGAGTATTTTATTTTCACGGAGTACTAGTGAAGTTTATTCATCACAACGATACATGAGCATATTTCAAGTTGGCTTTATTAAAGTAACTTATATAGTCTCTTAAACCTAAATGAATTATTTACCGGCTTAAATGCTAATATGCTACTGTGTCGTTCCAGACACAATCTATCAGTTTTAGGCTATGACACTTATTCAACTGTCAATCACAAATCAATTAAAGAAATATTAAGACAAGAAGAGATATATAACTAGTAAACACTGAGTCAACAATTATTATTGTATGTGCTGTGTCCCGATGAGAGCAATTTCTGTCTGAACTTCTGGGATGAGGAGCTATATTTATGTACACAATTTATATTCGAAATATTGACATCATCTCTTCTTGCTCTGATAATGTTTCAGCCTTTGTATCCTAGGACCTTTTTCAGGTCTATATCGATCTGGGTAACCGACAGGGAATTCTGGATTGAACCCTTTATTTAATCTACGAAGCTAGACTGTTTTCGTTCCACTGCTCGTGTCTAGTGATATCGTCAAGTTCTTATTTTCTTTTAGTACTGTTCAGTCATTGCTCGTCCCTTCCCAGGCATACAGGGCGTCTTCTAGTGGCCAGAGAATTTTCACGTTTTGTCTATCATATGGCAAGGGCTTATCCGAAAAGATTCAGAAGATATCCTCTCCTTGCCAGGAAAAATATTCAGAAGCAGTGCCACTCTAAGATAAATCATGTGACGCCTAACACCGGGTAGAACATGACCAAGAATATCCATAGAGATTCTTTGCCCTCGTACATTAAATATCTGTGCATTTCAGAATTCCCTGTATCTTAACCAGATCAATATACACCTAAAGAAGATTGCAGTGCACACCAGCCGAAAAATAACAACAAAGATAAATAAATAAATAGAGAAAATAATTCTAAGCCAAATTTGACTTTTTACAATCTCTCTTTGTCCGCTTTCGACCACCAATTCACAAACACATAAAGTTATTTTCTCTTCCCCATGACTCTTTCTTTCTTCAAGATAACTTGTGAATTTTAATATAACACACACACACACTATATATATATATATATATATATATATATATATATACACCTAGTGAGCCAGACAAACCTACCTAGGTTTCACCTAAACGGATCGTCAGGGAAAGTTGGCCCTAGGTCTGCTCTACGGTTGTATTGAGCTCTTTTGTTAGTTGTTTACTAGTATCGGGGATTTTTCTTTGGGCTTCAAACCTGTATCTGTGCGATTTTTTTCGACAGACTTTCATGTTTGTAGGTCTTTCTTTTTAAAACATTTTTTTCATTGATTTGATTATCAGCAAATCAAAAATTCGAGGGTTTTTCAAACGAGTCTAGTTATCTATAATTATTATATATATATATATATATATATATATATATATATATATATAGTTATTTATTTAAAAATTATAACATAAATATGTTATAAAATCAGTACAAAAACTGCCATTTTGTTTCAACACCTCCGATAAGATTCCCTATGTCGCTCCAGTAAGTACCTGACTCTCTATCTTTATGAGAAACACATCAGGCCTCAAATGAACTATATTTGGCATATTTGGGCGGGAGTTGCCCAGTCCTCATTTTTCAGTATTTATAGAGGTCTACATCCTCAACGAGACTTTGTTGGAGAAGAATTATGTCCCACCATCCAGCCTGTCTTTTACTAGAGGGATGGAGCGAGTCTCGCACTGTTCAATCGATAATTCTAGGGAAAGTGCTTGGATGAACTACATTCTTTGGTTCCCCCAGATTTAACCTTCACGGCTAGGACCCGCCGTGCTACTTATATAGTAGAAAACCACGCACATTCCCTCTATATCGTATTAGCGAGAGCTAAGTTCCACTCAAACAGCGTTTTCCGCGAACCACTGCTCTATGGAAGAGACTCCGAAATGTACGCTTCCCCGATCACTAAAATCTTACCTTGTTCATGTCTAGAGTTAACCATTATTTTATCCTAATATCCATATAATTTAGACCTTAATGTAACTCTCTACTTTGAGTAGACCCAGGGCTTTTTATAGTGTGTACGTTACTGTAAAAAAAATATATCACTAACCTAGTAATGATATCTGAGATGAGATTAGTAAGAATAATCCAATGCTACTCTAGGTATTGACAACAATTACATAGTGGACGACTTCTAGTTCTGAGTGAATGTTACCAAGTCAGACTCACAGACATGTTTGTTACTATCACCTGCTCTCTCCCCATTTTAACCTCTAACACTGTAGTCTTATTCCGGATTAAGCTATTTTTAATACCTGTCTTATCCTGAAATACAGGCTGGTGAGAAAACTGAACTCACTACTGCATTTTGAATTAAATATGATCCTTACTATCTTTCTCATATGGGATGCCAACAGTCTAATGTTTAATATTGCAGAAATGCGATTTCAAATACCGGATGGACCACTTCACCTTAATGCTTTTGGGAAAATAACGAATATTTCTCTTTCTTGCTAGCCGTCAAATAGGTGTCATTCAGAAAACGCGTAATCTTTGCGATTTTTCTCTTTAACTGCACTGACTGATCTCGATAAGATGAAATAGTCAATATTTTAATGCAGAGTCGTTGAATGAATTTAGGCTTAAATTCTCCCCCAAATCAAAGTTCAGATGTCTTAAGAAAAAGTTGTAAACTCTGTGGACGAAAGCAGAATCAGAATCTCAATGGCATTCCCTTGTATTCAACATAGTTCTTGAAACTCCGTCGACGGCATTTGTCGTAAAATCTTTCAGCCAACTTCCTTTACCTTTGACAACATAGTTCCAGCCTTATTGCAGAAATATCTGTCTGGCGTCCATGCAACAGGCTAAAGCCCGAAGTGCAAGCTCTACGGTCTCTGGAAATTCGAATACGCGATATTTATGGCCTACTTCGCAACTAAGTAAATATAACACTTTAGAAATTTTTGACAGGACGATATCGAAAACGGTACAACAGTAAATTAGAATCGAACCTTCAACCAATTATCTTGCTTCCTCAGGATTCCTCTAGAACAACTGCACTCCATACCATAAAATACATACATATTCCCTTTAAAGCAAGACGTGAAAGTACAACATTTTTGTCAAATTGGCAAGATTTTAAGAACTTAGCCGTTTAAATTGTAATCCGAATATAGGCTTATAACGGAAAGAGATGGTTTGAATTTTCTGTTCAATTTATTGCCATGACGATCTAACGCGGTCTGAAGAACCTAGTTGTAAAACACATAATGGAATCATAATTCGATTAAGGCATCGTGTAGCTAATTTTCCCGGCTCTTCTAAAGGATGTGTCGCCGTCGAGTCTGCTCTTTCGTCACTTGAATAATTAGAATGTCTTCTTTTAATTTCACTCTTCCCGTTGCCATCTCATTCATCTTTTCGAGAGATGGAGTTGAGATTTTCTTCGTCATCAATTTCTTTTTCTTTTTCTTGTTTTTTTATAACATTTATTTGATTTTTATTTGTAATACAGCCTTGTACTGCTGATATCTAAAATTAACTTGCGACATTGATATTTTGTGCTGCAAGGCGCTGGTTTTCCGTGTCGTAGTTTGGCGTGATTAATATAATTCTGTTCAATTATACCGTTTTTAGGTTGACGTCAAAATAGTCAAATATGTACAGTGTTGATAGGACTAAGCGAAATCAATAGGCCAGAAAAAGGATGCGTCACATTATATCCTGGAATTTTATTTATATTAAACGAAGACATTGGCGTACATAGCTTTCATTGATTTTGGCTAAGATATATACGTATGTGTTTGCACCTTTGAGAATGTGTGTACAAGTGCGTGAGTAAATGAAGACAGCTCATTGGTTGGTTAAATGTATATCTGTCAAAGTCTTCCAAATGAGGCGTTCGATTAAAGAGTAAAGAAAAGGAAAGAGACAGTTGAAAATGGAGGGCATCTAATGAGGAAAACGAGATTGAAGGATTCTGACACAAAAATGACATATTGTAGGCACGAGGTAGAGTTGGTAACAGGGAGGAACCACCTGAACGAACCTGTGTAAATTGATGGAAAGAAATTGATCGAGACGTAAAGTAAAAGCGCAATCATTGCTTACATCGAAGACCTGTATGGAAAGCCATGATTACCAACGTCCTGAAAAGATATTGCACACAAAAAATAGCTGTTCCTTGTCAACCGTATTTCTCGTGTCTGTGCAGATTCGATGATATATTTGTTTCATTTTTTTTTATTTGCGTACGGCTGTCTGATCCTGAAAGAAATTATTTCAACGGGAGTATAAACAACAGAAAGTGGTTAAAATCTATGACACATTTAGAAGGAGAAGTATACTTGCCTTGAAGCAATGCCTTCTCTCACTTTCATTGACACATCTCGAACATTAACAGCAGAATTGTAGAGACTGGCTTGTTTTTACACTATTTACATTATACGGACTATTGGCCTAATCTTTGTCACCATAATTATTACAAAGTTCCGGCCGTTGTACGCTCCGTCCTTCTTCAGGTGGTAGGAATGTCGAACTGAACCCTTTATTTCTCTCAGACTCTTCTAGTACCACGTTCCATGTATTATATCAGTTATCTCCTGTTAATTCCCCTTTCCAAGTTCTCCACGGCCTTAACCGGGTATTGAACTCACACTCTTTAGGTTCTGTCATTGGATCTAACTAACCCCTTTATCCACTGTGCCGGTTAAGGCAGTGGAGAACTTGGAGAGGGGAATTAACAGGAGATAACTGATAACTGACTTCCATTAAACATGGCACGTGGAACTAGAACAGTCTAACCCAGTGAGCGAAATATAGGGTTCAGTTTGACATTCTAACAACCTGATGAAGGCCGATGCGTGCAACGACCGAAACGTTGTAATAAATATGGCGACAAAGATGAGGACAATAGTTCGAATAATGCTAATAGTGTACATAATATCTCATCTCTGAAATATAGACAGGGAAATAATTAATCATATACAAGACCACGTAATCGTTTTTGAACTCCATCAGTGCTGATTGAGAATACCTCATCTCAAATCTATAGACAAATACTGATTTGTTTTTTTATGGCTTATAAACTCTGTGTTGATTATTTAATTCGATACATAGTTTGAATTATATGTCGTCACTTAAAAAGACTATATCGATGTACTGATCGAGATTGACGGTGATTAACTTCAGTGAAAGAGAACCGGTGTTTTTAACGTGATTTTATCGTAGGTACGACAATTATAACAGTGAATCTAGGCTTTAGAAATGAAATGCTACATCACCATCATAATCATCATCTATGAAAAAGCGTCAAAATAGGCATTGCGTAAGACAAATTGAAATGTTAGGCGCACATCATGTGCCAACAATCCTTCTGTTGCTATCCTATCAGGTTTGACTTTACTCTAAATCAGAAGAAAAAAACAGAGATTAAAATGGGCTAACAAATTTCACTAAGTAGACTGGAACATCATTTGCAGTAACCCATATATTGGTACACTGGGAGGTTGCTCGTCAGGTACTCAGTAACGTAGTAATCCTAAGACCACATCAGGTTATGGGACTGATGCTGCTGCTGTTTCTGCGTAGATCTGCTTAAGATTTAATAAAATCTGAGTTAAGTTGCTTATAAATGAAAATCTGAGTTGCTTATAAATTAAAAACACACCGTTTATACCTCTTAAATATTGCGTCATCCTACCCCTTTGTTATATTAAAAATATACTGGCATTATCTATAGCTGAAAGAAAAATATATATTTCTGCTATTGTCATATAGGAATAAAGTGTTGTTGACGACACTTGGGTTTAAACACGGATTGCCAGAGAGCAAGAACAGGCGACCTAATCTTAAAATAATTAGATCACGTGACTGGAAAAGGAAACTATATATATGGTAATTAGCGGCGTCTGACCTACTGTTCGAAGGTGTAACTATTATTGTATGAGTGATTTACAAAGTCTCTCCTACAGACGAGAATTACAAAAGTGCTGACGTGTATCCTTTGAAATTACACGAGGAAAAAAATGAAATATACGTATTCTATACGTCGTAATAGGATATTCAGTAATATTTACCGCTTCACCAAAGTGACGTCGTATTTGCAGGACTACAGAGAATAATCTAGAAAATATACAGCGGCGTATGTCAAAATGGAAGAACTAAAAGCTATCATGCTTCAAAGTTTGACACTCCAAAAGCAACAGCAAGAACAGCAGTTGCAGCAACAAAAACTACAACAAGAATAACAATTGCAGCGACAAAAACAACAACATGAGCCCCAATTACAATTATAACTACGACAACAGAAGTTTCTTTTTAATTATTTACTAAAACTACAGAAGAAATGACATCAGATTCATTCGCTCCAGATTTTGGTGTTAATTCATTCAGCGAATTTGTATACAATCCAGACGAAGGGATAAATTTTCCAGCTTATCATAGAAGATACGAAGGGAACTTCAAAAGGAATTCTTTACAGTGGGAGGATGAAAAGAAAGTTCGTTTATTATTAACGAAATTTTCACATGGTGAATATGAAAAATATGTGAATTATATATAGCCAAAAAACATGAAATAAATTTCGATTAAAATGTTTTAATACTATAAAAAAAAATCTTTGGTGATAGGAGCTCATTAATTAATACACGATGGCAATGTTTTAACTTAGTTAAATTCGGCGATGAATATTTTGTCACTTATGCAGAAGTCGTTAATGAAGAATGTGAGAAATTCATATTAAATGAATTAACTTCTCATTTATTTAACAGCTTAATATTCGTACAGGTTTTAACTTCTAATAAGGACGCTGAAATAAGATCCAGAAAACTTGCTAAATTAGAAATGGATCTCAAATTAACTCTCCAGAAAATAGCGGAAGAGTGTCAACGTATTGTATACCTAAAACTCTATACCGCAAGGATTGAGGAAAAAGACATTCCACAAGTACATAGCGTCCAAACATATAAGAGAAAAGACTGTAGACATTTTTCAACTCCTACCGCAACAATAAATAAAAGTCAATATCATTACCTAATACTTGCTAAGCTTGTGGGGGCAAGCATTTCAAATTTTTTATTTAAGAAAAAATGCTACTAATGTGGTGGGGTAGGATACGAAAATACTTCTTGCAGATACAAAAAATTGGAGGAAAAACAAAAGGTGCGTGAACATGATAAATACATGGAATAAAGATAAGAAGCATGAAAAGGAAAATTAATAGGACTTCGAACGTGGTTTCAACTAATTTAGAAGCATCTCAAAAGAGGAAATTTATTTCTGTGGAAATTAATAATGTAAAAATAAAATTACGACTGAATACAGAATCTGATATCACTATCATAAAGTAACAGTCATGGATGAAATTGGGTAAACCCAGTTTATTGTCTTCTAATAAAATAGCGCATGGAAATTCAGAAAATAGATGGAAATTTTGGGGTGAATTCAACAGTAACATTTCACTTGTTGGAAAAATAGAGAAAGTGATGGTTTTTGTATTAAAGAATACTGCTAATTTATTTGGAACAGGCTGGATTGCAATGTTTGATCTTTGGAACCTTCCAATTAACTCTTTTTGCAATAAAATAAATATTGTTATCTCCGGTACTAATACGGCAAATGAAAAAATTAAAGAATGAACTGGAAAAGCTTTTTCGAGAAGTTTTCACAGTCCTAGGAAGAAGCCAATAAATAACGCTAAATTTGAAATAAAGAGAATGTAACACTGACATTTAAGCCGAAAAGGAGTGTATCTTTTGCATATTTAGAACCAATTAATAAGGAATTAGAAAGACTAGAAAAATAAGGTGTGATCTCAAAAATAGACTATTCCAAATGGGCATTGCCAACAGTTTATGTAAAAAAAAGAAATATTAAAATCCGCTTATATGCTGATTTTTAAACGGAGTTAAATGAAATTCTAAAACAATATATCTACTCGTTAGTCCACAAGTCCAGAAGAAACTTTTGCCAAATTAAATGATGGTATTTTTTTTTAAATTGGATCTGTCAGACGCTTAACTACAAGTACTACTAGACGAAGAGTGCTTAAATTTAATACTCATAGATTGTACAAATTCAACCAAATTCCTTTGGGTATAATGGTAGCAACAAGCATATTCCAATAGATAATGGATACCATGCTTGCCGATATGGATTTTGCAGAAGCATATTTAGATGATGTAATTATTAAAAGTAAGACCCGAATGCAACATACGGAAGATGCAAAAAAAGTATTTCAGAGAATTCAAAATATGCTTTTAAAGTCAGTGAAGTAAAATGCGAATTGTTTATGCCCAGATTTAAATATCTAGGACAGATTATCGATGAGAAGGGCAGAAAATCGGATCCTTCAAGGACGAGAGCAATAAAAGACATGCTCTTCAACAAATGTAACAAAGTTACAAGCATTTTTATGGTTTGCTAAATATATATATATATATATATATATATATATATATATATATATATATACCAAACATGCACGAATTAAGAGCACCCTTGAATAACCTGCTTAAGTGTGATGTGAAATGGAATTGGTTAGATAAATCTCAAATTGCTTTCAAAGAGATTAAGAAAGGCTTGACGTCGGATTTGTCACTAGCTCATTTTGTCCCTAAATTAACGATTCTGGTTGCATCAGATGCAAGTGATTCGGTTATTGAAGTGGGGGTTCTGCACAAATATGAGGACGAAAAAACTAGATCAACACCTCATGCTTCAAGGTTATTAATTGCAGTTGAAAAATACCTACAGCCAGACTGAAAAGGTAGCATTGCCCATCATATTTGTTAGGAAAATTTTCATAAAATCATACATGGTAGAGAATTCGTACTACAGGTATCGTCCATTATTGTCCATATTTAGATTTAAAATGGGTTTTGCCACACGTACAGCAAATAGACTGCAGCGCAGGGGAACTATCCTATTGAACTATAATTATAAAGTGGAGTTTCTACTATCCAAAATATTAAGACGGATTATCTAGACTAATACCAAAATTCTGCTAACCACTTGAGAACACAGTAATTGTGACGATAAGGACCGACAATTAATAATGTATTATACAATACTGTAAGAAAACTGCTCATAACATTGGAGGAAATAAGAATTGTGTTAAAAAAGACGAATTTATAATGAAAATGAAGAAGCAATTAAGTTTTAAGTAAAAAATATTACTGGAAATAATGCATTTTCATTATTTAATAATGTATTTATGTACGCAGAAAGAAGTATGATACCAGTATTTTTTGCAAAAATCTATGCTAAAGGAATATCACAGAGGACATCCCGGAATTTCTGGAATGAAATCCTCAATGGTGTATTATACGTACTGGCCAAAAATAAATCAAGATATCGAAAATATAAAGAAATCATGCAGAGATTGTACTCGGGCAGCGAAGTCACCGCCTATCAAAATTCAACCTTGGCCGAAAACCGTTATGCCATAATTAAGAATAGTTATAGAATTCGCAGAACCGTTAATGGGGTATACTATCGACAGTTTCACTAAATGGCCGGGAATATTAAAATGTAGAAGACCAACTATCGATCAATTTTCTACACGAGATTTTTGAAATGTTCTTTATAGTTTCAGACAACGGGACACAATTCACGTCTGGAGAGAAGGTTTGTTTGTTTTTTGTTTTTTGTTTTTTTTTTTCTTTTAATGTATCAACATGGAAAAGAATTCTGGAATGATGGCGTTATAAAAAACGGATCGTCAAAATGATATACATGGTACAGGGACATCGATAGGAACATAAGCGGTACCTTAATCAGTTAAAATGCAGATGCACTGATTTAAAAGTTCTCCGAAAAGACGTACCTATAGAAAGTTTTAGGGCACATTTGGCGTAACCACGTCATCAGAAATTGTTGAACCTAGGTTTTATGATATGAGAAAATGAATATCAATAAAATGTCTAACTACTAAACCGAAGCTGAAGAAAGATAGACTCCCGAGGAAGTCATACCACTGTGGAGTGGTCAAAGTTGAATAAATTGAGGCTGTCGACTCTTGGGTTCGAACACGGATCACCAGAGAGAAAGCACAGTCGACCTCATGTTGAAATAATTAGATCACATTACTGATAAATAAAAAAATATATATATATATGGGAATTAGTGTTGTCTGACCGAATATTGTTCGAAGGCGTTACTATTATTGTATCTGTGATTTACAAAGTCTCTCCTACAAACGAGAATTTTAAAATGTTATATAAAATAGTAAAATAAACAGTGAAACAGTAGATAATAAATTAATCACGACATTAATCAAGAGATTTGATGAGCTGTAACTAAACACTTGCTAAACTCTTCATCTATGTCACCACTTTGAGGCTCTTCTCAATTAGCACGTCATTACTCTCAGGCGAAGACCTTTGTTAATGGCGTCATCTGTAGCCCATGCGATCAATACAAGCCTCCTTCAAGGCTCTTTTATCGCTCTTAGCTACTTTGCGATTTTTTAAAACAATCTTTCTAAAAATATTTAAAGATCTTTAATAAATATATATGCAGAGGATACAACAGTTTTTTGCCACCAAAAATCTTGATTACCAGAATATAGCAGGTGATTTCTCTAACATTAACAACACAATGGAAGGATAACTAGCTTTTAATATTGAATACCTCTAAAACCCCACTAATAAGATTTATTCATCACAAAGAAGATATATTCTCTGAAATCATAGAGAACGCTTGTCCTCTCAACGACGTTTCTTGCTTTAAACGTCTATCGGAACACAGGTTCACCTAAGACCACAAATGGAACTAGAAAATACGATCCCTCGCTACATACAGACGCTGGAAATATGTTTAGACTCGTGTACCGCTCTAGAAAGTACATGATTCCTCCTACCATTTCCTAATATTACAAGAGACTAATCTGAACAAATATAAATTATTGCTTTCATATCTAAACTAGTATTACGCATTTTCAAGTATTGATAGAGTTCAAGAGCTTTTACGAGGCTTTATAAGTAATGAATAATTTTCCAACCTTATAGCCCTTATCCTACCGACAAAACCTAGCTAAGATCTCGCTACACAATCACTATTTTCGCGTTCAGACGAGCTACACATCTTACTTTCACCAGGTCTGACCTTCACAGCTACATCCTGGGGCTTGCTCTGGATAAACAATATTTTAAAACATTTAAGTCATTATTCATTCTCTTCTCATAATATTTGCTCTTTATATTTACGCACATTTCCTTCTAATGTAGCGCTTACCGCTCTGGAGAACAAAATCCGCTAGGCGAGTTATATTTTTTAGAATAATATTCACCCTGTACAAAGACCAAGAGCCACACAAGATAGAAGTTTACAGAGTAAATGGCACAGTTTATCGAGATACGTGGGAAAGGTAATAGTTTAATGTAGACGTGAACAGGTTATGATTATATTGGGCAAGTAAGCATTGTTTTGTGTGTCAGTCCCACAAAGCAGTAGGTCCAACAAACAATTTACCTCACACCAATGGAATACGAAATATATGAGGATGCTTCACTACAATGGTCGTTGCATGGCTGGTCTTAGTCTTGATGTTTAGGTCTGGTAGAACTTAGGAATTTAGTTCGTTAGAATACTTTCTATTGAAATAGCTACAGAGTAGAAAATGGTTTCTTCTGTGAGAAAGAAATTGCTTAGTGGAAAAAAATCCGTTACTCCCAAGGATGTCGAAACGCTTTTGGAGTCTATCGAGACCGTAAGTTGAAGGCTGGGCAACTCCTGCCCATAGATGACACCATTTACCCTGATCTAGCTCTTGTAAAGTTAGAAATTAACAAGGGCAGTCAAATACTTACTGGAACGCTATAGGCAATCGACCATTTCCCAGTATCTTTAGCAACAAATCGAGTTCCACCTGAGGTCTAGTGTTGCACTTAAGTCGCAATTGGCGCTCAAAGCACGGGTCCTCCATGCGAAAACAAACGGTCATTGTGAAAGGCGAAAATTCAGTGTACGTTGGCTGATGATCGAGTATCACTAGTTTGGTTTGACAAATTAGGAAATCTCAAAGCCCAAGAACCACACAAAGTAGAGGTTTACAGAGTAAGTTGTACACTTTAGCGAGGTACGGGGAAAGATTATAGTTTAATCTAGACATGAACACGTTAAGATGATAGTAGCCAGGTAAGCATACTTTTGTGAGTCGGTCCCACAAAGCAATCGGTCTTTCAAACTTATCTCGCAGTAATGAACTCAGAAAGAAATGAGGCTGATTCCCTACAATGCGCGGGTCATAGCTTTTCTTAGCCGTTGAGGTTTAAAGTGGTGGAACTGAGGAATGTAGTTCGTCTGAATATTTTCTATCGAAGCAGTTATAGAGCAGTGAGAGACTTGTGACGTTTCTGCTGAGAGAGGGATGACATGGTGGAAAATAATCCGTTATTCACAAGGACGCAGAGACGGTTTTGATGTCTATCGACACCGGAAGGTGAAAAGCAGGCAACTCCTGACGGTCATTGCGATAGGCGAAAATTCAATGTCAGCTGAGTGATTATATTTTGGTTTAACAAATTCTGAAATCTAGCAGTGATATTAATCCCTTAATTATTACTACTACTATCTCAATCTTTATTATTTTGATCATATTTTTTTTCTTTTTTTAGATGGGACCAAATCAGACGTGTGTACATATGCATTAATGTTTCGTTAAAAATATTTCTGTCTGGCCTTCTTGAGCTATATCATTTTTTTATTTCATTTCTTTTCATCAAAACGGTTCATTTATGCAAGCGGAACAACGCATTCATACTTCATACTGACGTGTGGAAAAGTAATTTTAATGAGCTATTCTCTTGTGATAATAGACAATAGTTTAAATTATACGATTGAAAAATATATTGTAGCAAAACCTCAAAATTTACCCATGTCAAATATTAAAAAGCTGAGCAAAGAATACGTTACAGAATTATTAGCGTAATGGATATATCTCAATAAGACAGTGAATAATATCGATAGTTTAAACAATGCAATGAAATCGATGAACGCATAGACAGTAAGATAAGTCCTAGCGAGGGCAACGACAGAGTTTTAAAAACATAATGAAATCTATTTTAATAGCCCCAAACATTTTATAATAATGAAAATAAATAAGCTAACATTATGATAGCTTATTTTATCAGATGCAATATTACGTTGAGTTTAACTTTGTGTTTTGAAGATATCCCTTTACAATGGTACGAACCAAAATGTCTCGAGTTTTTCCAATATTATTTAAGCTTGCTTGTTTTTATTACTCAGGTTGACATTTCTTCAGGTCTCTTCTTTAATGTTCGTTTAAAAAAAGAGGGGATTGATTTAACCTACGTACTGAGTCAAGCCTCTGAGAAATTGACCTTCTGACATGTAATATCGACTACAATGATATCAACAACATATGCCGATAACAATTAGTAGCAAACTCAGAAGAAAAGAATGCAAATAGATAGACGAGGAAGCATAGGAAAATGGAAAGAGAGCACTAAACATTAACTATGGCTATTAGCAAGAGAGATTGCCAAAAGTTTGATCTTCGATCTGGAGATGTAAAAATCAAGCAAGCAGGGGAATTTAGCTAGAGTCTAAATAAGGAAGAGGAGAGTCAAAAAACTGAACGAACATTAAAATAACAAAAAAAAATACCTTCTGGAAACTAGTTGTATTATAAAGACACAAGAAGATTACATTGTAATCAATGAAAAGACGACAGAATCCATACTGACTAACCTTCTAGTGAATGCTGGGCGATTTCCACACAGATAATTAAAGAATCGAAATGCTTGAGATGTCATTCTGCAGTTGGATATTGAGATTACTACGAACTGAACAGGTGAACAACAAGGAAGATTTAAAGAAAATGATATCTAAATGGAAACCTATACTAAAAATCAGAAAGTGTCAGTTGACGCATTATGAGGAAAGAAGACTTGGAACATATAACACTCAAAGGACATGTTGCGAGAATGGAGATAAGTAAACTGCGCGTCACTCACCTAAGGTGTGGTGAGAGTAGATGGGAGAGTGGTGAAAATAAAAGCGAATAAAGAGTCAAATGTTGCTTAGATCTACATGGACTCTTTTATTGGTACGACTGTAAGCTAAATCAGGCAGCAAATCTTCTGGCCAAGAGATTGTAGGTTTTGAGGAACGTTGAACTACCTGTAAATTGCTGCTGTTCACAGGTACACATTGATAAGGAGTGGTAACACCTGTTAGTGATCTAGCTATGAACAAAGAATGAGTACCCCAAATAAGAATCAACAGTACATTTTTTACAATAAAATCATATACAATACATTTTTATTAATATCATTACCAACAATACTTTGTATAATAAAATTTTCAGCAGTACATTTTTATAAAAATACAACCAGTTCATTTTTATATTGAAATAAACAGCAGTACATATTTTTTAATTACAAACAATAAATTGTATCATTTGCAAGGTATATGATTAAAAAACATATGGTTACCCTGAAAGTATAAAATCCTATACAAAATATCTGAAGTTGGGTGCGTAGAAAATATTTAGATTTCGGCATTAAATAATACATAGGGGTTGATATGCCGCTAAACAAAATCAACCAACAACTACATGGAATTGTGAATTTTGAGTAACCCTTACCGCTCATGACTTGACGTGAAATAGTAAATGAAATACATCGGCATTTCAGCAACGATCCAATTCATCAAACCTACAAATTCAAAAAGAAAACAGAAAAAAAACCCTCTTGAATTATTTTTATATACATATATATATATATATATATATATATATATATATATATATATATATATATATATATATATATATGTATGCGTATGTATGTATATATGTATATGTATTTATATATTTTAGATATATGATTGCATCTGTATGTGTATATTTAACACTAATATTATATATATATATATATTACTTATTATAAAAAACGTTGATTGTGTGTGTGTGTGTGTGTGTGTGTGTGTGTGTGTGTGTGTGTGTGTGTATGTGCCGTTTATATATGGGATCGTATTTCCTACATTTTTCAACCGATTTCAACAAAACTTCACAGGACTACGTAAAATTACCCGGCGGTGGTTCTGACAGCACCAAAAATTGGAAAAACAATTGTTTTTGCACGAAATCAATTTGAAAGCACGGTTAAGGGTATCGCACCCGGCCGGAAGTTACTGCCGGCTACTCAAACGTCCGAATGCCGTTAACTTTCGGTGACTCAGCATGTTTTTTTCAAAGATGGATACACAAAAAGTAAACAAATTAAACCTAAACATACACAAGTCCTCCTAACTAAAAATAATAACCGGAAACTACTTTAAATACACATGGTGTCCAAATGAAACCCATGTATCCAGTCAAAATGCGGAAGTTAACTTTTAGTCATCAACCAAAAGATATAGCCAACCAGCTACGATGCTAATAGCAGCTGACATAAACACAGCCGATTTCTTCCACCGAGAGAGCGACGTGATTTTTGTCGCTGCTGTGGTGTACGCTCTTGGATGCCACCATTGAACCGACCTTGTGTCACATCTAGTTCTCGTGGGGGAAGGAGTAAATACCGCGACGTGCTCCCCCTCTCACCTCTACCTGGCCGACCCTCGTGGAAAATAAACCTCCACATCTCAAGTGTTAATAAAAACAAAGCATGTCAGATTTATAAAGATTTCCTATTTGTCCCTTATCCATTCATTCTCTTGCATTCCTATCTATATTTGATCTTAATTTTATATATATATATATATATATATATATATATATATATATATATATATATATAAACAGATGCAAACTATGCCTGGAAGAAAAATAAAATAATTAAGTACAAAAAACACAAGCCAGTTATTGAACCGAGAAATGAAATTAGACTTAAATGTCATCATAAAAATAAGTTTATATAGTGTTAAAAATAGACATTTATTTTGAATCAAACACTGAAAAATATATATTTGGTTTGTAACCATGTAAGTTTATATGTATGCATGTATGTATGTGTGTATTGTATATGTGTGTATCTGTCTATTAATTTTATTTCTGTTATTATTACTTTAAATATATTATATATATTTTTTATTACTTTAAAATGATGATGATGTTTAAATGAATAACAACATAGATTGCATTTCTGTGATTTTTATTACTGGTTGTGCAGTAAAAGTTTTATCCATAAAGTTTTCCCCTACCTTCCCTTACTGCAATATTCACAAAAAAAATCTAAAGTAGGATCTGTAATGTAATTGGTACTGAATTAGTTTCTTGACTTTAGCCGCTTTCTCACAGACGTGATGTGGCTTCCCTCTGTCTTTTCTACAAATATTTTCATGGCTTCTGCACTGATGAGCATTTTTTCCCTGGTGCCCTGACTACACGAATTTAAGTGTACTACTAGATTGGCATCTAGGTACCAACTTTTTACTGTTGAAATAGTTAAATGTAACCACCCTTCTAACAGTTTCTTTCCTCGCACTTCTCCATATTGGAACTCCATTCCTCTCACTTGCTTCCCTGATAACTACAATCATCAAAAACCTAAATGCAACCTCAGTCACCATGTTTTGTTGCATTGATACCTGTTCTTTTTTCCTTTCTTCACCCCCCGCTACACCCACACTTTTCTCTCATTTTCACTCTCCATAATCCACTGTGTGATAATGGCACTTCTGACTTGCTTGTGGTGAAATGTTTAACCCCTACCCACAAAACATTTAATATAAAATAATTAGGGTACTGACAAAAGCATCTGTTAAATAATTAGGGTTCTGAAAATAGCATCTACCACAATCAAAGTTAAAGCTCACCCTACCAACAGCTAAAATAATAAAAAGTGATCAATATATATATATATATATATATATATATATAAATAAAAGGCAGGATGTGTGTGTGTGTGTGTGTGTGTGTGTGTGTGTGTGTGTGTGTGTGTGTGTGTGTGTGTGTGTGTAAAACGAATGCCCGGCTGAAATGTTCGACGGATTTGCACAAAAATTTACCCGCACATGCTCCAAGTTAGAAAGCCCAAGACTGATTTGCATTTCCCAACTCCCATCGATAGTGGAAATAATCACATTTTCATGCTTCATGGCAGTTTTCATGTCGTTTGACTTTTCTACTGGCCAGAGTTTAATAGCTGGCTGCCACGAATAGGCAGGAAGATTCTATTCGCCAACAGCTGACTGACACGAATGTTAACTAGCATGCTAACATGCAAAAAAAAATAGATAGCTGCATTCGTCCCAAGTGGGAAAAATTTAAATCTGCATGGCACTTTACTCCAATTGGCTCATTCACTTGCTTAAACTCAACGTTGATTCTGATTCCGCAGGGTGTGAAAAAGTATTTGTTAACATTCTTTTTTCATTCGGTTCTTCCAGTTACGAGTCCTTTTTTTTTAAAGCTGATCGTTTTGTGTTCATTTTGTTTAGTTCTTTCTTCGTAACAGATTTAATGTTTGGTATAGAACTTAGAAAAAATTTGCGTGAGATTGGCAAGAAGTTAGGCATGTAGCAACATCAGCAACGCAAAGGGCACTACATTAAAGGCAAGGGCAAAAAATATTTCAAGTCAAGTGATAACGATTGCTGTATGAGTCGAACGATTTTGAATCAAGAACGGGCAATGCCAAACATGCTGCTAATATATATATATATATATATATATATATATATATATATATATATATATATATATATATATAAACCAAAAGAAAAAATCGGCAGCTAATTTCAGTTTAATATGGAAGGTAAGAAGCAGATTATTGGGGCAAATACAAGACGTAACAAACATTTCAAACGATGCGATTAAAATTAATAGAAATAAAACAGATTAATTCAAAGATATCAGAACTAGTGATTTCCCCTACTCTAATGAATAATACGACATAACTTGTTCGAATTAATACTGTTCCTATGTTGGAAATTAGTATGCATTTCTATTTTCTTATCATGTAAGATAAGCTAAAATTCTCTGAGATTAATTTCTCTACTTGGATATATTCCAATTAGTATGAAAAAAGAATCGCCCCATTCCTCTGAGATAAGCCATTAATTGTTTTTATTGGATAATTCGGAGAATTTTTGTTGTTAATTTCCGCAGGTTTTTATGGGCGCTAATTTAATGACAGTCATAAAATTGCTAAAAGGTTTCAATATATCAGCAACGCTTACAAAATGAATGTCGAACTGACATTTAACTAATATATGTGGGAACAATACCATGTGTAATCTAGTGTAGTGGCTAAGAATAGGAATTAATTTTATAGAAAACTTCGAAACTAGTGATGTAGCTCTCTGAACTTTGCCCAACGTAAAATGATATCTCACACGCACAAGTACAAACACCCAAACAGATATATATATATATATATATATATATATATATATATATATATATATATATATATATATAGAGAGAGAGAGAGAGAGAGAGAGAGAGAGAGAGAGAAAAGTTTCAAATTAAAAATTATAATGTTTTAATTTATGAAAGTATTTATTTATTTTTATATATATTTGATATTTCAAATTGTCCTCAATTTTTCATCAAAAAATAACTGTTTGTTACAAATAAATTAAAATTACTGTTTGTTAGCAAGTAGCGTCCTTCGCGAGACGCGGACGTCACGTGATATGGAACGTCACTGTTCGGATATTCCTAACTTAAATCTAACTGTCATAAATATTTAAAAAAAAAAAAATTTTACTATATCTAAAAAAATTGCTTAACTATTGAAATATTTATAAAGATTTTAAACACCTAAGTCCCTATTCAACCCTAGTTTATGTGTATTTAATTTTAAAATACAATATGTTTCTTTTTTTCTGCGTGTGAATGTGGAAGTAAAATCGGAATCTATTAATAAACATTTGCAGTTTTCTAATGTGTGTCCTGATTGATTGTAGTGTTTAGCTATGGGGGAATAAGGGTTGTTTTGACGTATTGTTTGTTTATGGTTATTGAAACGAAATCTAAAATTGTTTCCAGACTCACTATTAGGTCATAAGTTGCAGAATAAATAATAGATTACGTTATGGCTATCGCAGGTGAGGTTAGGTGACTGTATCCTGATATTGGTGTTGGGTACGGAAAATATATTAGCTATTATTAAATGTTTGCAAACTAAGCAACGAGGTTTGTTACATTTGTAATTTCCTGTTTGGTTTCTATTGTTTAGATATTTGGTAGAGGTGAGGATAGCTGATAGGTTAGGTGATTGTTTCATTGCATTTATGGGTGGTTTATCGAAAATGTCTTTGATCTTGTTGTCTAATTCGAGGTTCTTGTAATCATTTTTTAAATTGTGAATAAGTGTGTGGGAATATTGATTGTGGTTAAAAACCGTGGGTATCCGATTGTTGTTTTTATTTTTCTTGTATGTGAGAAGTGTGTTACGATTTATCAGGATAGTTTTATTTAGTGCTTCTTTTATTATTTGTATTGGGTATTTGCATTTTTAGAATTGTTTTGTTAAGTTATTAATGTTGTATAGAAAATCTAAATGGTCTGAGCATATGTTTGATTCTTAGAAATGAGCTGTATACAATAGATTTTTTTTTAATTTAAAGGGATGACAGCTGTTAAAGTGCAGGAATTTATGTTGGTTTGTGGGTTTGTTGTATAGACTGGTAGAAAGTGTATGTTTGTTTAATTTTATCATAACGTCTAAGAAAGGGATAGATGTGTATGAGTGCTCCATGGTAAATTTAATTGTATCGTGGAAATTGTTGCAGAAAGTGAAAAAGGTTTTTAATTTTTCTGATCCATGAGTCCATAGTAAGAAAAATGTCATCAATATATCTAAAGTAATGTGATGGTTTATATTCTGAATTGTCTAGTATCTTCTTTTCTAGAATGTGCATAAAGATATTAGCATAACTAGGTGCCATTTTTGTGCCCATTGCTGTGCCACTAATCTGTAAAAAGTGTTTGTTGTTGAATTTAAAATTATTATGTGTTAAGATGAAATTTATTAATTGGCATATATCTGTAATTTGGTAGTTAGGTAATTTTTGTTACTAAGGAACTCATAGCAAGCTGATACTCCTTCAACATGTGGAATGTTCGTGTAAAGGGACGAAACATCCATCGTTACTAGGATTGTATCATGGTGGACTAAGTTAATGTTTTGTAATTTGTTGAGAAAGTCAGTAGTGTCTCTAATATAACTAGGTATGTCAGACAATAAAGGTTTTAGGATATTGTCTATGTACCCAGATATAAGTTCTGTGAGGGTACCAATGGCTGATATTATGGGTCTACCAGGTGGCATGATTTTAAGGGTTTTTGAAATTCCATAGATGTTCTCTTCATTATTTGATTGTGTAATTTGATGTCGGTCGGATGAAAAAGTGTTAGGGTGTTTTCTGAAAGGATTTTGGGGAGTTTATGTAGTTTTGGGATAGTGTAGAATGTTGCTGTTTTAGGGTTCTCAGGAATAAGAGATTTTATGGTATTTTTTATGTTGTAGTTCAGGTTCTGAGTGAGAAGTGATAATTCTGTTTTGAATGTGCTAGTTGGGTCTAGAGGTAAGGTTACATAGAATCTGTTATTTTGAAGTTGTGATTCTGCTTCTTTAATGTAGTGGTTAGTGTCTAAGATGGTTATAGCTCCGCCCTTGTCGGCTGGTACGATAATTATGTCTCGGTTGTTTTTAAGAGTATAGATGGCTTGGTGTTCTATTTTGGATAAGTTGTATTTTTTTATCTGGTGTCCTTTGTTTTTTAAGAAGTTATCCATGTGTTGTCTGGCTTTGTTGGTATATTGATCCAAGTGTTGGTTACGTCCGCTTGGTGGGGTCCATATATTGTTCTTCGTCGGTGAAAGTTTGGAGCATGATTGGTTAGCGCTGTTGTATGTATTAGAAGTAGGTTTGTTGTCTGAGAAATATTCTTTTAGTCTCAGTCTACGAAGGTATTTTTCCATATCGTAGCAAAGGTTTAGAGGTTTTAGTGGTTGTGAGGGGGGCAATGATAATCCTTTATTTAATAAAGAGGTTTTCCTTGGGTGAGAGTGTATTTAGATAGGTTAGCGATGTGGTTGTCAGCAGATGTAGTATTGGTGTAGTGAACATAATGAGATCTTCGTGGGATCTGTTGTATTAAATAGTCCTTCAGGTAAGTTATGTGTTGTAAAATGGGGTCCTCAGCAATTAGTTTATTGAGTTTTGGTTTTTAAAAATATACACTGTGTCAGTTTTTTTTGGTACAGGCAATTCAGTGCTTTTTTTTTTCTTGAGAGTATTGAAGCGGAGAAAGTGTTAGGTAGAGAAGAATAACTGATTTTTTATATAAGTTCATGTAAAAAGATTTTTTAATGTAAGTAGTGTTGTGCAAGATTTCTTAATTGCGTGGAGGTTTTGTTGTATATATGTTGGGCTTTTTGTTTTTGCAATGTAATAAAACTATGTTGGAAATTGTATTTAAATCGGAATCCTTTTGGTATTAAGTCCATTTTCTTGTAAAGTCCGAGAAATATAATATCCGAGTGTATCTGTGCCAGTTTGTAGAAAATTTTTTCTAGTTTTCTTCTATCGTGGAGATTTTTGCCGTTTAAGTAGGGTCCAAATAGCATAATGAGAAGCCACGTATACTTTCTTAATATGTATATATAGAAAAAGTTTCAAATTAAAAATTATAATGTTTTATTTTATGAAAGTATTTATTTATTTATATATATATTTGATATTTCAAATTGTCCTCAATTTTTCATCAGAAATAACTGTTTGTTACAAATTAATTAAAATTACTGTTTGTTAGCAGTCTATACAACAAACCCGCAAACCAACATAAATTCCTGCACTTTAACAGCTGTCATCACTTTAAATTGAAAAAAATTAAATTTCTCGGACTTTGCAAGAAAATGGACTTAATACCAAAAGGATTCCGATTTAAATACAATTTCCAACATAGTTTTATTACATTGCCTGAGCGTGAAATTCGAATAAAATTTCTGCATATATATATCATAAATCCTAATGCGCCAGGTAATACCTACCTAGATATCACGCCATCTGATCATCAGAGTTTGAAAATTGTGCTATCGATGTTTTTCTACCACCTAGTTTAACTAGATTTACATTATATATATATATATATATATATATATATATATATATATATATATATATATATAGAGAGAGAGAGAGAGAGAGAGAGATAGAGATAGAGACATTTATATGCACAGTATTAGTGGAAATTGCTCAATATCCGTCATAGAGCTTAAATAGATGGAGATTTTTTTTGTAAGCTTAAGTTTCACGGATATATATATATATATATATATATATATATAATCCTCACCGCTAGCACGTGTCGAATTTTCATGCACAAGACAATCTTCCCTATAAGTGCGATATATATACATATATATATATATATATATATATATATAAAATTATTTTTTTTTAAATTTGTTTTGTTAGCTACATAAGAGTTCTCATGCTTCAAAAACGAGAGCTGAGACCCTCAATACAATTATTAAAATTAAATTGAATTACGGTATCAAGACCTGTTTCATCCTCAAGCGAAAATTTAGGAATAAACAATCTTGAAATTCACACATCTTTATATGGTAATACGTATTTTTTTTTAAATTTCACTATATTTCATTAAAAGATAATTTGTGTTGGCAATTTACAGTTAATTCTTTTCTCTGGATCAATAAAGCTTTTGTCATCAAATTTTATTAGCTTCAGTTTTTCAGGTAAATCTGAGAAGTGTTTTTAAATTTGTTCATTTTGGAACGTTCTTTTTTTTTTATTTTTGTTCCAAAATATTAGAAAAAACACGTAATATATTAACTGCATCCACTTGCAAAAAAAGACTAAAAATTTAATGGAATTTTGGTAATAATAAAAAAAAATGCCAACTTTTATAATGGAAATTATGAACAAATAAAAAATGAGAGTCAACTTTGATTCTGTGAAACTAAAACATTTGTTAGAATTTGAACAATTACACTTGAACACATTACCTAGGTTGATAATGAATATCCATCATTGAACCATCCTTGATATTGATTTAAAATTTAATAGATGAAAGGGCAGTTAGAAAAACAGAATATATATTGGACAATTCTTACTTCATGCAGAGTCCAGAAAAGAAATTAATTAGGTCTTGTATATCGCACAAGAAAAATTTTTTTTTTTTAAAAGCTCAAACTTTAGTACCTTGTCTGTCGTTTTTTTTGAAACATTAATTTTTAGGAAGGATTGCATTCTAATTATCGAATGTTGATATATATATATATATATATATATATATATATATATATATATATATAAAACCATCTTTAGATCCGACAAATTATATCGATGAAGTTGAATAGTGTATTTTGTATAAGAGAGACTACATTTATATGGCAGTATTCAAGTTTGTTTGACCATCGACGTACACACACAGAGACACAGACACACACAGAGACATATATATATATATATATATATATATATATATATATATATATATATATATATGTATGTATACATATATGACAAGATGGTGTTAGAGAGAGAATGACAGAGAGAGAGAGAGAGTCAGAAGAGTCGATAATGAAAAAATAACTGACTGATTTATCTTTTAACGAAATTTTTGAAGTTATTTAAAACCGAATCATATTTTTATCTTGTGATAAATTTATGGTTTTCTGATACTGTTTTAGTGTTTAGCACATAGATGAGAGGAGAAAACAATATATTGTAGATGGTCCTATAACTTAATTTAATATATTTTGAATAATATTTTATATTTATCTGCATTTTAATTTATATTATATTGAGCACTGTTTCGTCCACAACATTTTTTAAATTGATTTGTAACTCAAAGATATTACTATTTACTGAGCAAACACACATACCTGCGCGCACACATACACGCAAATATATATATATATATATATATATATATATATATATATATATATATATATATATATATATATATATATATATATGTAGTGGAATTTTCCGTCGTATTCTAGGGTAAATCAGATCCGTTCATAGGAACAGACAGCCCAGATACCAGCACATATGTCTTGATTATAGTGGCGAAGGCTTTGTGCAGACCCAACTGAATAGATAGCCGAATACAGAGACCTGGTACACTACTTGCCACAAGTTCTCTAAAGCGACCCTACGCAGGTTTCGAATTCAGAGTTGTCCTTCTCGAGAACAGTTGCCATAGGTGGAGGGAGAAGATGATGATGTATACTTTTTCCAAGGTTATTAGCACGTAAGTGAATGTAATGGATTCAACTCCGATTCGTCAATCCAGACTGCTATCGACTAATCCAGCGCGCCTCACACACACACACACACACACACACACACACACACACACACACACACACACACACATATATATATATATATATATATATATATATATATATATAATACTTATTTATGTTTATACATTCTTTTTATAGATAAAAATATTTAAGTAAATGCTCTGTTTATAATAAACAGTATTAATAGAGTAGGAATATTTTCTATGAAAATTTCTCGGAGATTCCGGCCGGTAAATCTTATTAATTATTTGTTTGGCTAGATGTGAATGTGTCTCGTCAGTATTCTAACGATTTAGTGGCCGACTATTGTTGCTTGATAAAATTTATGAACTTGGAATTTATTTTCGCCACCATTCTTTCTCCTGTTGTTCTTAATTTTTATTGAAAGCATGTCTCCCAAGCAGACTATTTGCTGAGGGCGGTGGATTGGCCGTTGATCCCCCCCGCCATCAGGTCGATGCTTGGACTTAAGGTAAGCTGTACATTCACTTGTTATCACGAGGAAGAAAGCGGACAAACACTCGCTGCCACGTATGTTGGGGCATTTATTATGACATGGCATTATATCCGGATAATCTTATTTTCTTCAATTTCTTTTTAGAATAGACAATGAGACTTATACTAAGTTAAAACTTAACTTAATGTTGCGAAAGGGTAAATGCAAGTGTCAGCCAGGACTCTTTGCAAATTACCTCCCACTCTCATCGTTACCTCTGTTTTTGTTATTGTTGTATGTGTTATATGTAATAGGAGTAGGTAGGCTTTCCTACCGCCCGGTTAACACTCCTCCCCCTTCTCTTGGACATGAGTAGAGGCTTACGCATTGCTTCTTGTTTAGGAAGGGGTTTCCGGTACACTCTCTCTCTCTCTCTCTCTCTCTCACTGGCCTCTGTATCCCCAGTTGACTTGATCTATCCACTACTCTTCTCCCCATCCTTTCTTCTATCACTCCTATCTGACCTTGCTCCAAATTTTCTGTAACCCCTTGCGTCCTTGTGGCTTTCCGCCTTGCTTGGGGTGAAACGCTTAAAAAAAAATCTATGAAAAGAATGGATAAACATAATTTCTTGAAATTATTGTCGAACTTTGTCCATTTATATATATATATATATATATATATATATATATATATATATATATATATATATATATATATATATATATTAGTAGTCATAATCTTAGAAGTATCCGAAATTATACTCATTCGAAAAACCTTCGGTGTCTTAGTTTGCAAATAAACAAACCAATGGCAAAGGGTAAAAAAAAGGTATAAAAAACAAGAAATAATCAAGATCATTTACATCAGCCGAAAATAATCGTCTAGTATCCAAAACCAAAGAAAAACCCCGATACGAGTAAGCAAAATAACTAAAAAAAAATTGGTCAATACGTTAAGTAGAGCAGACCTAGTTAAACCTAGAGAACCAGACAACCTACCACGGATCGCCAGGGAAGGTTGGCTAAAAAGGTAACGAAAGAACGGAATATTTATAGCTTATAAACATAAAATCATAACAACGTGACCAACATGATTATGATCTTTTATTTATAGGCTATAAATATTTGGTTCTTTCGTTACCTTTTTAGCCAGCCTTCATTGACGATCCGCTTATATATATATATATATATATATTGTGTGTGTGTGTGATTCATACTTTAGGACTTCATCGGACTAAGTTTGTTTACGTTGATGCGACTACGAGACGACGGGATTTTTAAATTTAAAAATATTGTTTATATATGTCTGTTTTGGCTATATAATCTCAGCGAATTCATTTAATTTCTTTTGTTTCCATCACTTTTGTCATTAGATATCCCACACTGTGGTAATATAAAATCTGTTAAGAATGAAACATTGTAAGAACATGAACGAAAATTTATTGTAGATGATCTCCAGATTAAATCACCTTCATCTGAGTAAATTATCTACTATTTTAGAGTAGCTGTTTTGTAATAAAATTGTTCTTAGTCTCGTTACGGTAAGCAACTAACACTAAAATATGCTTTTGTGTTCCTACAACCTTTAAATTCCTTGACGTTTTTTCAATGTATTCCATAATATATTGGATTCCCTCTTCAAGTTTTAGATTATTCCTTTGTTTTGTATTGCTTAAGTCTTATATTGGTTTAGGCGTAGTTTTGACAAATTTTATGCTGAGTTTAGATAAATTCTTTTCAATTGCAGTTGTGATAGAGCTGGTTGGTAGAACAATATTTTTTTTTTAATTCGTTAGGCTTGTCAGAAATGACCGCTTTGCTGATTTGGAACCTTTTATGAGCCTTTCGTTTCGTATTGAGTATGAAATAGGGAATTTGAGGAGCTTGCAATTATTTTCAAGATATTTCACCTCTTCATGTAAATATTGGGGGCTGCAAATTATGAGTGCTCTCAAGTAGAATCCGATGCTTATTCCGGATTTTATTTTGTTGTTATGATGGAAATAGAAATTTATGAGATCATTTTTATTATTTGGTTTCGGAGGTCACTTAATCTTCAATCTACTGTCAACGCAGTGTAGGATGATATCTAGAAACGTAAAGTATGTTCGACTTTAGTTTGTCTACGAGATCACGTAAATCTATATGACGGGGATATATTAATAGAGTATCATCAATATATTGGAAGGATGTCATTTCGACGCGTTGTAATTGTTAGCAAGCTTCACAGCTACGACTCAATAATGAGTTTGATTCTTATTGACTGTTCCGGACATTTGGCTTGCTGTCACATCTAAGCTATGCTTAGTTCATAAATATATATATATATATATATATATATATATATATATATATATATATATATATATATATACACTTTCACTAAATTTTATTTTTTATTCTGGGCTTGTTTTTTCTGATTTTTTTTTTTAAATTGTAGGTCAGATGAATTGGATCGTAATTACGATTACAGTGTAATAAATTATAACCACGGAATATTAGTGTTTAAGCCTTTTTATTAACTTATTACTCTGTCCCGAACATTGAGTTCTACCTGGATTCTATCCTCTTGAAACTTTTATATATATATATATATATATATATATATATATATATATATATATATATATATATATATGTATGTATGTATGTATGCATGTATATATATTTATATATTTTATATATATATGTATGTGTATGTATGTATATATATTTATATATTTTATTATATATATATATATATATATATATATATATATATATATATATATATATATATGTAGATAATATTAGTGGAAAATATACATACATATACAAAATATATAAATACCCATACATGTATATTTTTAGAAAAGAATTTTCCAAGAGGAAGAATCCAGGTAGAACTCAATGTCTAGGACAGAGTAAGGATATAATAAAAAGGCTTAAACACTAATATTCCATGGTCATAACTTATTCCATTGAAATCGTAAATACGATCTAATTCATCAGACCTACAAATTCAAAAAGAAAACAGAAAAAAACCCACCCCGGAAATAAAAACAGAATTTAGAGAGAGTGTAATTATGAGGAGGAGGGAGATTAAACCTTAACATAGAGAATTTTAGGAGAGATGGGTTGAGATGGGCATATATATATATATATGTGTGTGTGTGTGTGTGTGTGTGTGTGTGTGTGTGTGTCTGATAACTATCACTTAGCTGCCATTTCGTCAACGGTGAACAGGGGACATCTGCATGAAGGGGACTTCATCAAATATGTCTCATCACAACGTCTTTTTGTTTAATACGCTGTAAGTGTAGTAGTGTTTTTGATGACTTAGCTTCCTTGTTTTTGAAGGTCCGAATTTCATTGTGCATCTGAACTACTGTAGGTGGTAAATTAACAGATTTCGGTTTTAACTTACAGCAATGCATCGCTTAGCTTTCATTCTTTTAATACTTTCTTGTTTGGTTATTTAACGTAAATAGATCTAATTTCCTTAAGGGTTATTATCCTTCATATATTTCCATTTATATAATTCCTCCATTTTATCATCCCAGTGGGTTTTTCCTTATTTTTTCTGTGTTGTCCTTTTTTGTTTTGTTTTTTTTTTAAAAAAAACATTTCTGTTTATTCCAGTCTACAAACCAAATGAGGTCGATGTGACTTCCCTTTCTTCTGCACCCATTTTGAAAACAGCAAGCCCACAGTTGTTAGATACTTAACCCTTTCTTTTTTTCTTTCATTTTTTTTTTTTTGTCACTACCTTTCCCTTTTAAGCCGGGCAAGTTTACGTGAGTAGTATTGTTGCAATTTAACGAGCTTTGTTCCTTAATGAACTTCTTTTTCTCCAAACATAAGGCTTTGTGATCGTTCAAATGCAATTACGTTTCAAATTCCAAGCTTAAAATCGAATGAGGTGGGGTTCCTCGTTAAATGAATTCACATTAAACTAAAAAGGAAAATAAAATCGACATAACGTGAAGCACTAACTTCTATATCCAAGATTACATTGAAATTATTTTCTCTACCCAAGAACAATTATGGTTTTATTATCGCTAGTAATTTTTTTGTTTTGTTATTTTCACTGACGTATATTTAAAATAGCTGTGTCGGCTTTTGTAACTAAGAGAAGACATGTAAAAATAAAAGCGGATAATCATCTCTTCAAAATTCCTATCATATGATAAAGTTTCTGGCTTAAAAGAAGAAAGAGAAAATAGGTTTGCTTGAAGGGCTCAATTTACTAATGGGTTTCGCCCTAATGGAAAAATAAAGAAAAACTTGAAAAGAATGCAGCCACAGGGTTAAAATGTAGAGCAGATAATGATGGATATTATCTTTTTTGTTTTACAGCTGAAATCTGTCGGTAAACCGCAAAGGTAATTTTCATCGTCGCCATTACCGGCATAACCATCTCCGCTACTTGCACACATCATCTACAATATGAATGATACAATATCGGCACATGCCCCGGCAAATGTTTACTTGGTATAGGCAATCATATATCATCTCTCATTTGCGTCTCTGTCTTCGTGTAGCGTGCGCCTCAGCTGCGTCTCTGTCCGCGGACAGAGACGCAACTGAGGCGAGAAAATACTGCGGAGGGGGGGGGGTCCCGGGAAACAGCTGTCCGCGGTTGCACTCGTCATTGAAATAGAGAAAAGGGATCGGTAATCGCTACCGATGCCAGCGAAAACGAAGTGTATCTTAACGTATGCTACACGTTAAGATACGCTTCGAGCAGATATGAGCTTCATCTCTAGCTAAATTATATATATATATATATATATATATATATATATATATATATATATATATATATATTCATCCTAGCTAAATTATATATATATATATATATATATATATATATATATAAAGACGTGATTCATCGAGTCTATATTTGGCACTCATCAGCAATGCGCATCCACTACAGAGAAGTGAAACCCGGACAGTTACGTCATACCAACTGTTATAACGGGCCTCGGTGACAAATAGGTAGCAAACTAGACTCGGTATTGCGCCGCTCGTTCGCATATTCTGTGGTGAAACTCATCCAAGTACTTTTACCCATAGGACTGTGCCTCCGAGAGCCACGACTACCATCACCAAGCCGCTCCGTCCAGATCATTAGAAGCCGGTTCAAGCAAGGATATACAAATGATAGAAATTAAGGAGGATTTGAGATAATTAATTACTTCATCGAGTCTAGAAG
>CAHIKZ030001059.1:632500-665000 GCA_903632075.3 Acanthosepion pharaonis | reverse complement strand
TATTGTTTATTTGCTGTTTCCCATTCCTTCACTATATCGAGTATATTATTTTCGATATTGTATGACTTAGAAACTTCATTTAACTCTTTCTGATTTGATCGTTACTCACATGATCCGTCCATGGCATTCTTACCTTCCTCCTGTAGAATCACATCTTTGTTGCTTCAGATCACCTCTTCATCTTCAAGGAAAAGATGCAGCATTTATGCGGATATGTTATACAGCAGCAGAGCACTCTTTTCTATGTTTGAAATTATATTTTCCTGTTAGTTAATGTTTTGCGTAGCATTTGGAATGCATCTTAATGCTATTTAGATGCGGCTTCAGCTTTCAGTGTCACATTTCCGACGACTGCTTAAAAAACCTCCAGATATTTTAATTCTTACTTGCATGATTTTGACGTATGAGATTCGAAGCTCGAATCCTAGATGCTTTCTCTTGCTGGCAACCAAAGATTCTCTCACTTTACGATTGTTTTTTTTTTGGTCCTTCACTTTAATTAAAATAGAAATATAATGAAAAGTAATATAAAAATAGCATAATGGATACATTGTATGTCGTACAGTTGCGAAGTATGGATAGTGAAACTTGAAAATGAACAGCAAAATTGACAAAACGCTCAGGAACAATAATGGTTATCGTGATAAAATGAGGTCAGCATGGAAGAGAAAAGAGTTAAGGCTAAAAAAGGAAAATAGAATTGAATTGATTAAACGATTTAAATTGAAAGGGGAAAGATAGGAGAAAATGCTTGGTTCAATGATGTAATGTGGATATAAAAGGCCGTATTAAAAGATCAGTCAGAAGATAGAAAAATGAGATAAAAGAGGTGACAGTTAAAAAAACGATAACAGCCGCGTTAGGGTTGCAAAAGAGAGAGAGAGAGAGAGAGAGAGAGGGAGAGAGAGATGAGAAAGGCCTTTGTCATCTCTATTATAATATCATAACACACGAAACAGTTTATAGCGTGTGTGTGTGTGTGTGTGTGTGTGTTAAACAAACTGTATTTCTTCACTCCTTTTAATTTTTCATTGCATTTTCCAATTTGCGAATACATTGCTTGCATGTACGGACTAGAATTAAAAAAAAAATCTTTCATTTTCTTTTGATCGAGTAATTGCGGCAGTCTTAGCCATTATCATAAAAAATGTCAGAATCCTAGACAGTTGTTTTCTGTTAAATTTTTGATATGGATTACACACATACATAGACAAACACTGAACTGAAATCTACAATTGCTGTACAAAGAAAGTTTAGAATTGAATACAATAAATAACCCCCTCATAGGAACACTATTGCTAAATGGATGAAAAAATTTAAAGAGACAGTTTCCGTCCATGACAAGCCAGGGTCTGGAAGGTGATGTATCAGCGACGAAAGTCTTGCATCCATAAACTTAAATAAAATTTCAATAAAACCTTAAAAGATACAGATTTACTTCTTTCTAATCTTTTTACAGATTATTTCTATCTCAAATACAAATAATGTTGCAATTTTTTAAAGTGCACACGAAATATATGGACACCTTATATATATATATATATATATATATATATATATATATATATATAAAACGCGTAAATTTCAGGAATTAGTTATTCAAAAAAAAATTCGCTTGAAGATGGAACAGAGCTTGGTACTTTAATTCAATTTAATTCAAATAATTATATTGAAGTTTTCGGCTCATGTTTTGAAACATGAGAACACTTATGTAGCGATGAAATCATATTTTAAATAAATAATTATATATATATATATATATATATATATATATATATATATATATATATGTGTGTGTGTGTGTGTGTGTGTGTGTCAGTGTGGGTGGATGGGTGTGTGTGTGTGTGTATGCATGTGTGTGTTTATAAGATTAGGAAATCACCCGATTCTGCTTCGACCCTTCATTTAATTGAAAACAAATTCCTTTTGTGTTTACTTGAACTTAGATAAAAAGAACGTATGCATATTTCATGTAATCCCTCACCGATATATTTCCAATACACTTGATTTTCTCCTTCTTCTTCTCCTCTTCCTAATCAACTTTTAGTACACCTCATGTCGTGCTTTTATTCATTTATGAAAATTATATGGCATACATAATTTTTTATTTTTAAAAAAATAAAGCGTTAGGAAATCAATTGGCGGAACTCGCCTGACGATACCTAAAGATTGAAACTGAGGTAGCGGAATCGGCTGATTTCCTAATCTTCTATACTTGAGAGCTCTATATATTAATTTTTTATCTTTTTATATGTGTACTGAGAACATTTTAATACTGCAAATCTGAACATTATTATATATTTGATCAATAAATTAAAATTTATCTCAGTAAACTTAATAATACCTCTAAGAAAATCGATAATATTATTAATAATAGTTAATGTCAAAATAAACATAATACTAGTAACTTATACTATTGTAACCAAATGCATAATAATTACGAACATGATGAAACAAGACTCAAAAACCTAATAGGTAAAAATGTTAAACCCATTAATAATAATAATAAACAAGTTAAGCTCATCATATATTATGAAAAAAATAAAACAATTGACCTCATAGATTCTAATAACCCTACAAACACACAACTACATCTCTATCTATAAAAGGCAGGTGTGTGTGTGTGTGTGTGTGTGTGTGTGTGTGTGTGTGTGACGAATGCACGGCCGCAATTTTCGACTGATTTGCACCAAAATTTACATGCACATGCTCCAAGTTAACGGGAAGGCCAAGACTGACTTTGCATTTCCCAACTCCCATCGATAGTGGAAATAATAGATTTTTTCATGCTTCTACGGCAGTTTTCATGTAGTTGGCGCCCATTTTCTACTGGCCAGAGCGAGAGCCAGTAGCTGGCTGCCACCAATAGGCATGAAGATTCTATTGGCCAGCGTGAGAGCCAACAACTGACTGACACGAATGTTATCTAGCATGCTAGGATGCAAAAAAAAATCGATAGCTGCATTCGTCACAAGTGGAAAAAATTTAAATCTGCATGGCACTTTACTCCAATTGGCTCATTCGCTTGCTTAAACTCAACGTTGATTCTGATTCCGCAGAACTGGTTTGGGTGTGAAAAAATATTTGTTAACATTCTTTTTTCATTCGGTTTTTCCAGTTATGAGTTCTTTTTTTAAAACTGATCGTTTTGTGTTCATTTTGTTTTGTTCTTTTTTCGTAACAGTTTTAATGTTTATTATAGAGCTTAGAAAAAAATTCGCAGTGTGAGATATGCAAGTAGTAAGTCATGTAGCAACATCAGCACGGCAAATGTCACTGCTTTAAAGGCAAGAAGGGCAAGTCAAGTGATAGCGATTGCTGTGTGAGTCGTACGATTTTTGAATCAAGGACGGGCAATGCCGGGACATGCCGCTAGTCCTCTGTAAAAAAAAACAAACAAACAAACAAACAAAAAACAAACAATGTATTGTATCAATTTACATCCATTCAAACCGGCATATGCCAAAATATTACATATTTGCCGGACCAAATTAAATAGACATGGTGTAAAATTTGGATATGAATAGTTGTTTTATTTTTTATTATTTTTTCACAGAATTTTCTCAAGAAAATCTATCACGAAATAAGGCTTAGGGGATGAGACCAATAACGAAATAAAATACAAAACAATACATTAAAACTAAAATAAAACTGTGTTAATAAAATCTGTCCAACCCACAAAAATAAGAGCGGAAGCTAGCTCACAAGATGCGTGGAAGAGTTAAAATATATTTTCGAATGTGTGTCATGATAAAAAGGGTATTAAAAAAAAAACAAACGTGGAGATTGGGAATCTTCACAATCCTTGTAGGAATAACCTCAAACACAAAAACAAACAAACAAAATAAAAAAAAAAACTCAACATTTTATACACAAAACACGCATATGCATTCTGGGATTTCTTTCTAGACAATAAGTTAGATCACTTCTCCGGCCTATCACACTTTGGTTTGTTCTTGACTAGCTTCGGTAATTGGAGATTCGTCTCCGGCTGTGCTGGTGTGGTAGACAGCTACCCGACCCCGTGCATACGGGGTCTACGGGGAACTTTTTCCCGAGCCCGATGGCTCGGTTTTGATCCCGCATTAACAACGGCCTTGTGCCACATACTGCCTCGCGGGTAGTTAAGATAAATAAACTTAGGTTTGTTCTTTCTTGTATGTATCTCCTTTTATGTGTCAACACCATTCTTATTTTGTGAAACTTTATTGTGGATTTGCCTTGCATATGTTCTTTGTTTGCTTAATATAATTTTGTCTTGTACTTTTCTTTTCTTTCCTTTGTTATTTCTTATTGTAAACTTTGTTTGTTGTGCATGTATACCAATTACATTTAACCATATACAGTTACTCTAAACTAGCCATACAAATATGGCAACCAGAAGATTACATCTTTAAATGAAAAGATGAAAATCTTGACTTGTTACGACAATAAAACATTGTATTTTGCTAAAATACCATTTTTTATGACAGTGCCTGCTAGAAAATGTGCTCATATGTGAAGACGTGACTTTAACTGTCAAAGAGAGGAGAGACAATTCTGTGACTAACACAGAGGGAACAATGTTGCAAATATACAACGCTACCCTCACCCAAACTTACCAGCGACCGGCCAGTGATCACCTCGCTTTGATCCCCGGTGTGTACTAAAAGTTGGGAAAAGGTCCGCTGCAAGCTCACAGGATAAATCTGAGGAGAAATAGCTATTTCGAGAATAAAAAAATCTGCGATTAAAAACACTTTTCAGCTTTGCTCGAGCTAACCTGAATAATGTCTTTAATAACTTTTACCTAATAACTGCTAATTTGAGGAAGACATTCTCATGCGAATGCCTCCCAGAATATTACTATCTTATCCTCTTTACATAGATGGCTAATCGTTATTTCTCCTTTTTATCCACATAACCTTCATTTCCGACCATATCCTCTTTCACTCATACAACATATGTCATTCTTATTAATATTAAAACTAACCACCTACCTTTAGTGTCTCTCGAGCCTTTTAATATGAACAGACAGTTATTCGTTAGAGCTTTCAAATATATTCAAATATATTCCTTTGTGGACAAGTGGTGTATGTATGTGTTTGTACGTGCGCGCGCACACGACCAGCCTGTATTTCATTGGAGTCGTAGAGTCAACACTTCTACTACATCCATAGCAGCCGTGGCGTGTCTAGGGTAACATAGCCTGCCGGAGACAAATATATTCAAATAAAAAACTAGGTTTTGACCCCGCATTAAAAAAGGCCTTGTGCCACATCCAGCATCATGGGGAGGTAAAGTAAATAATCTTAGATTTGTTCTTTCTTTTCTTGAATCTAGAACGCTTCAATCTGTATGTCTGTATCTCTTTTGTGTGTTAACGCCATTCTTATTTTTGGGAACCTTTTGTCATATTACTGTTGATTTGCCTTGCATATGTTCTTTGTTTGCTTAATATAATTCAGCTCACACGGTGGCTGTTTCGAGTATACGAGGAATTTGCGTTTATCCTTCCTGTAGACGGGTTGCTGCCTCAAGAGAGTGAAGTTTGCGATCTTTTCTGTTAATTCAACACAAAATATTAATTATGTCAAAAATAAAAGAGATATTCACACCAAATTCTCCCTGCGTGAGGACCTTTCATTACACTCTGCTCAGGTTGACCATTGCCATCGCCCCAAATGTTGGCGACTGAGGAACGCTATTTCTAATTGTGAATTCTACGTAGGGTTAACCCCAATAAACAAGGAAAAAACAGATTGTTTTATTTTTTTGATTGTTAATTTCTTGTATATAACTGAAATATCATCCGCACTTATAAAATATGAATAACTCCCTGATTTTTGGTAATTTTTCATTCTGAGGGTTGGAGTTGTTGACTTAAAATTTATAATTTCAAAAGAGTGCCAAAAAGTTAATAAAAAACAAACTTTGATTTAAAATTCATAATTTCGAAAGGCTGTCATAACTGTAATAAAATACAAAAAAAAAAAAAGAAATGATTTAAAATTTATAATTTCAAAAGGGTGTCATAAATGCAATAAAATACAAACAAATTTTGATTTAAAATTTATAATTTCAAAATTGATTTAAAATTTAATATTAAAAAAAAAGGCAAAAATCTAGTAAAAAAACTCAAACTTTGATTTAAAATTTCTTGGAGGGAATTAATACTTGCGATATGTAACTTTACTTTATTTGGGTGTTTTAACTGCAATTAGTTCAGTTATTTAACCCATATCTGGAGTAAGATGGATATATGCCTTTTCCAATGTCATTGGCGTGATGTGAAGGAAACAGAATAGGGTAGGAATTGAAAACCGCACCCCAAATTAAGTTTTCCGCGCTAATATCCATTACACTAGTGACTATATGTAACTTTTTTTCTTTTAATTTTCTCCCTGCGTTGTCCACTTTTCACTTTATATCGTATCAGCTCGTTTATATTTATTAACTAAAGAGTATTCTTTGTTTTGTTGATAATGGGTAGATTGCGTTTTTAGACAGGTCGGAATTCATTGCTTATTCTTTTGTATTCCAGGGTAGCGTGTTCTTGTTATATTTTCGTGCGTGATAACAGCTAATTTGTTTCTCAGCTTGCTTAAGGGATTTCTACTTCTACCCCGTCACATGGCTGCTTTAGTACTTTCATCATAATCATCTTCAATATCTCACTATCCTCTTGGCGACACATGACAAGTTTGTACGTCATCGAATTTTGATCTGTTATTTTGTCTTTCCGGTTATGCGATTCTAAAATCTGCATCATATCTAAGATATTTCCAACGAGATATACCACTGCCTAAATATTCACAACTGAATGATATGAAAAGGCACCATTTTAAAAGATATTAATATTTCATCTCGAAATTGGACCACTAATGTAAATATATATATATATATATATATATATACACTCACATGCACACACACACACACACACACACACACACACACACACACACACATATATATATATATATATATATATATATATATATATATATATATATCAGTGTGTGTGTGCGTATTCAGACAGCATATCTTCATTCAATCATGTTTGGCTGAATAATCTGGACATATATCTATTAAATTTTATTTTGATCCTCTCGAATCCACTTGTCGACTTCTTAATATCGATATTAAATTCATTAAAAAGGACCCGCAGTTTTTCTTTTCGTTTATTTTCATTTGTATTTTCTCAAGTATTTTAAATCTCACCCGAGATCATATTCAGGTGTGAATTGCTAATAATGTAACAGATAGTTGTGTATTATTATTTTTTTTTTTTGTAAACACACATGAACGCGGTTTTTATAATTATTTAAACAAATAACTGTTGAAGCTATCGAGTTTTTTTTATGTTTTTCTCTGTGGGGGGTAAATTTAATTTTTTTAATCATAATCTATTCGATTTAGTTAAAAAAAAATTAAACAATGTAGATTGTACCTATGAGAAAAAAGTAAATGCATATGTTGGCCTCACAGCAACAACATCATCAAGACGGTTTACACACCATCTGTCGGATACACCCTCTAATGCACAGTATTTAATTACACATTCCTGTCCATCTTTGCAATATAGAAAAGTACTTTTTGATAACACTAGCGTTCTACACCATGAGAATAAAAACAAAACATTAAATTCTCGAGGTCCTCGAACAAACGACAAACACTAAGTTAGTTTACTTATAATATATCAAGAAAGTTTTAAAATGTTTATAATCGCAATGTTTTAAAAATGATTTAGTAATTATACTGAGAAGTATGGATAAGAACCTGTGATGTATAGCTGTATCTTGATGTGCAAAATGTCTGATTGTCTTCCTTATCTATAACATAATAAATCAAATTGCATCACTTTTTTCTCACCATCGTAAAATTCAATACAAATATTTAAATGTAAGCCACATCTGATTAAAATAGTACTTATACAATCGCAATATATTTTAATGTAAGTAAAAATAGAATATACGCGTTTATATTATTCATTGGATACTGTTCTTAGCCAGGATATCATTATTTTCATCCAGCGGATTTTATCACGTTGTGTGTCCGTGGTCTGTAATCCGGGCAGAATGAACCAAGAGGGAAAATAGAAAAAAAATAATTTATTATTCTGGATTATATGCGCTAGCATCAAAAGGTCGGTCGATGCAGCAACTGAGTGGAATTTTTAGTCAGATTTGCACATTTTTTTACGAAGAAAAAAATACTGAAGGCGAGTAGCATCCGTTAAAAATCCCGAAGAGAAGAAAGAGAGAGATAAAATTAAAATAAATGTAAATTTGCTGAATCATCTCTGACAACAGCTAAAGAACTAAAATATGCGCGCCTAATCTTTAGCTTCTTTTTGTTTGTTCACTGGGAGCAATAATTGGTTTCGTTGAAAATTAAATTGTTTAATTAAAATGTCATTTACGAATACCACGGGACCATTTTGCCTGATACATTTCCTGCATGAATACTATAAGTAAATTCTGTTTGGGCATCTCGACCTGATGTAATAGTTAACAAGTTTGTCGCGATAGAGAAAACTTGAGTAGTGAGTTCGATCCACAGCGGGTGTCCCATGTTTTCGGCCTCGTATCACATCTAAATTACGCATAGAAAATCACGATAAGTAATTTGTTTTAGGAAACATCCTAAATACTGATCAGACGACGTTGTTTCGAATAAAGGATGAAGGTAATGAAACAATCAAAATCATAACAACACTATGCCAGACGATTTGGGAAAGAAGTGATCTAACGAGGAGACTCGGTCATTAGAAATATCCTTGCCAAAGAACGTAAGTCTCAAGTAGTGTCAGTATTATAGGACAATACACTTGATCTGTCATCCTAATAGTTTGAAATCCAAAGCTGAAGAACAGAGGAAAAAGCAGGCTTCAGAGCCGGTGGCCTTTAATTTTAATTAAGCAATTCATCGAGTCTAGAAGAAACCTCAACAGAATGCAGAAAGCACTGGACAGCCGTTTCGTCCTATATTTGAAACACATCAGTAGTGCGCCTCAACTACCGAGAATTTAAACCCGAACAATTACGATAAGAGGCAAACGCTATACCAAGTGTACCAACGGTCCTCGGTGACGAATAGGTAACGAATTAGACTCGATATAGCGCCCTTCGATCACGTATTCCGTGGTTGACCTTATCCAAGTATCTCTTTACCCATAGGACTGTGCTTCCACGAGCTACGACGCAATCCAGAGCATTAGGAGCTGGTTCAATCAAGGATATACAGATAGTAATAATTAGGAGGATTTGAAATCATCATAATTACGTAATTCATCGAGTCTAGAAGAAACCTCAACAGATGCAGAAAGCATTGGAAGTCCTATATTTGGGATTTATCAACAGTGAGCATCCACTACCTGGAATTGAAACCCCAACAGTTACGATAGGAGACTAACGCCATACCAACTGTACCAACGGTAACGAATATGTAACGAATTAGAATCTATATAGCGCGGCACGATCACATATTCTGTGGTGGAACTCATTCGTGTTTCTCTTTAATTGTAGGATCCTCGTAGAGAAACACCTGCAACATCATAAGGATGTGATCCACAACTTTGTCGATTTCAAGAAAACTTTTGGTCGTGTATGGTGTGAGTGTCTTTGGCAAATCCTCAGGGAATTAAATGCAGATAACAGAAGAAAATGAGCATATGAAATGGAAGTCAGCTCAGAGAAATCCAAAGTAACTGAGAATAGCACAAACTGTAACACATGTGTCATCATTACCATGAACGGGAATTAAATGTATAAAGTGTCCAGTTTGAAATACTTAGGAGCAATCTTGTTTAAAGATGGCACTTGCAACTTGGAATCCTCACATGGATTGCTGGGCTATGGCAGCGATGTCCAAATGAGCAAGAATATGGAGAAGCAAAATGGTGATTTAAACGAAGTACAAACAGTGTGAGATCCCCCAGCCTTGCTAGTTCCTCGCTGCTTCGTTCGGGTGTCGCCGCTCCAAACGTGACGTCAACCTGTCTGCGTCAACGCACTTAACTTGTCCCTGAATTGATCCATATCGATCTTTTCTATCGGCTTCATTAGTACTGGCATTTTAGTCAAGGTAACATTGGAGAATCCCTTCACTATTGGCTCCCACAACTCTGTACAATTGACTAAGCTTCTGCCAATCATTTCTATGATTGAATCATTCTCTTCATATCTTTCTTCTTCCTGGTAATAGTGGGGTAAAGAAATAGATATCCCAAATGCCGAACATCCCATGGGTAACTTTAACAGGGATAATGGTGGCCTTACTATTAATGTCCTTGTGGACTCTCCCCGACATACCCTAGACAAGCTGATAGTTATCTGTGTGGCCACTGCCCATACCCGGTCTGAAACACTGATAGCTTGGGTTAATGCCGTGTTTGCTAATACCTCTACTTGGCAAGTTCTCTTAATTCCCTCTCTCTTCCCTTCAAACAATTCTAGTATGCACATTTTGTGGTTACCAAATATAGATAGGGCTTAACGAGGTACAAGTCCCTAGAGCATCATTTCTAGCTTCTTCAGCTTTTAGCAACATGAATTTTGTTCTCCCCGAATTGAAAGCTATGTATTCTGTTTCCACGTTGTACCTTGCTACCATTCCCAAACCTTGACCTCTTCTGGGGTAGGGAATGGGTAAATTTATAACCTGGTATATCTCGAATATACTCTCTCTATCTAACAACGGAACGGATATCATAACCAATAGTCGTCTATTTTCCAACAAGGTCACACATCCCAGTGCATTATAATATTTCCACAATTCTTTGGTGGGGTCCACTGGCAGTCTTAAATGGTGGGGTAACTCGGCCTGTATTCCGAGGAGCATTTCCCTTAGGTGACTCGGGTTTACTATGCTTGGAGAGAGGTGTCCCAATGACAACATGTCTAATTGCGCTCTCACATGTTCCAGCAAGGTCGTCAACGACTGACTAGTTTGTCGTAACTTATTCGTAATTGTCATCAGTTGGAAACACCTTTGCATGAATCCACTCATTTCCTGTAATTCTATCATTACAGTTTCTGTATAATTAATTACCTCTTGTCTCAACCCTGCCAGGTTATTTATTATCCAATTGATTCTGGCTCTATTCTTGGCCACTTCCAACCTTGTCACATTTAATATTGTCACACTCTCCCTTGCCACTTGAGCCAGCGTCCTCTGGTTTATTTTCACTTCTCCCAGTTTCCTTCTTATGAATTTAACGTCATCTTCAGTCACTGTTCCAAACAGGACATTTAACGCTTTTCCCACAATCGGAACTACTGATCTCTTTTCCCGCTTCTGCAGAAACTCTATTCCCTTCAGGTAATTTTGCATGTCCCTCCATTGAGCCTCTATCATAGTGGCCTCCGATTCTAGGGAGTGTAATAAAATAAGATACCCTTTCTCCTTGGGATTATCTTGCCCTACCTTCAACCGGGCTGCATCCAGCTGCGTTAGCTCATTTCTTAGTTTATTTAGTAGCGACTCGTATGGTTTTAAATCTATCACGAATGTGATCAACCATTTATACCTGGTTATTATTACTTCACTCGTCTTTTTAAAAATCGTATTTCGCCTGTGCTTCCTAGCTTCCGCCATCGTCACCATCAGTGTGGCTACCATCATCATCATCATCAACCCTTTCATTTTGATCATTCCTGCAAGCTAACAAAATTCTCTTGTTTTTATTCTTCATAACCATTCAGTCTTGCTCAATTCTTTACTCAATTATTCCATAATTTCTTACTAAGTTCAGCTCTTCCCTCCTCTAACTAACTTCTAGCAGACAGAATGGTCCGGACAGGTGTGGCGCCCACTCCAAAGGTCGTACTTCATGACACCACTTATGGCCAGTCAGCAATGCCAATAATCTTCTTCCGTCCTTCATGAGGTGCAGCTCGCGACCCCACTTCCTCCATCCACATCCACCACAGTCAGCCAGCAGGTTTTTGGATGAGCCAGTGCCGTTATCTGTCGACACCGAATGCTTCTATTCTGCACAGCCTTCTTTGTTCTACTGAGATTTGGAGTTCTTCACCCTTCTTAATCTCATCTTCAGAGGTAGTCCCTGCTCAACCTCTAACCTTCCCTCTGTGTTTAATTCCCGTCCAGGAGGTGTTTTGTCCGCTTCTTCCTCTCCTGATTCTTCCTTCTGTTTAGAGTCCTCGGCCTGGACGTCTTCAATACCTCTTGAGACTATGTCTAAATCTCTCCTGTTCCTTAGTCTTTCCTTGAGCTGAGAAAGGGGTATTTGATCCTCTTCCTCCCACACGTTGAACCATTCGTCTTGTTTATGGTCCCTCTTTTTAGAGCCTTTGACTGCCTGATTGGATCTCCACGCTTTTCTCTTCCTTTTCTTGGGACATGGGGGTGCGATGGCGACATCACAGGGTCTTCTCTGCACCGATTCAGGCGACGACTGAACGCCGCTGATCCCCACCGAGGGTTCCAACTCCGTCACTCGGAGAGCTTCGTCTATCTGGCCAAGTCGATCTATCGCCTCATTTTCCTCGGAATCTTCCTCCCTCTCCATATCTTCCGGTTCAAACAGAGTTACCTTCCTTGTCCTTGTCTTCTTAGGCATCGGCTCGCTCATTTCCAGGTTAGCTATTTCAGCCTTCTTTAGATCATTGGCATGGACCCTCCTTGCTCGTCCTGCCACTTGATCCCATATTACATATGATACTGGACCCGTCTACTCTACTATCCGGTAGTATGGTTCCCATCTTTGGTCTAGCTTTCCTTCTCTCTGGTGGATTTTATAGTAGACAGGGTCTCCAACCTTCAATTCTACTACCTTTCTTTCAGCATTCACTCTCTCATTTCTTCTCTTCTGTGCCCTTTTTATTCTTCTTATGGCCTGTACAAATATTTTATGTTGTTGTTCCAGCAACAGCTGATGATGATCTTCTCCCATATACTTTCTTCGGGGCTTCAATAGGTTATCCACAGGCAGGACCACGTCTCTGCCAAACAACATAAAGTAAGGAGAAAATCTGGAGGTTTCGTTTATCGTAAACCTCACGGCCGCCAGAGCCTGCGTCAAATACAAGTCCAAATTTCCAGTGTTCTCTCTGGCCAGCTTGGCCAATACATCTCCAAGTTTCTATGAAACCTTTCCACTTTAGAATTTCCTTGGGGGTGATATGGAGATGTTTTTACGTGCTCTATATTCAAACCTGTCAGCGCCTCTCTCATTATGCTGTTTATATTCTCCGTGCCATTATCAGTTACCAATTGCTCAGGGGCGCCATACCTAGGGAAGATTTCACTTATTATCAAACCGGCCACAGCCTTTTTGTCTGGTACGGCAAATACCTCAGGCCAGTTTGTTAGCCAATCGACAAAACTCACTATATAGTTGTTTCCCTGTGCAGTTTCCCCATATGGCCCTGATACATCCATACTCACTTTCTCGAAGGGGAGGTTCGGCACGTCCATCTCCTCCAATGGTGCCATTTCCTGCCTTCTGCTCTGCGACTGTCACACTACACAGCTCCGAACATATTTAGTGACCTCTCCGTACAGTTTGGGCCAATAGTACTTTCTTCCTATTAGATCACATGTCCTATCAATTCCCATGTGACCCAACCTCTCGTGGCACTGTTCCAATATCTCTGGTCTTAAACTTTTGGGCACATACAACTTGGGCTTGACTTCTTCATCCCTGCCTGAGAGATAATACAGCCTTTCCTCTATTATGGCATACTTGGTGGTCTCTCCTGCCTCCACTTTTTCTCTAAGGGCAGCTATTTCACTGTCTGCCTGCTCCTTCTCAATTCCTTCTGTCCAGTAGGGATCGGTTATTATCTGTGCGTCCCCTTCCTCGTCCGATTCTAACATAGGGCGATCTTTTAGCTTATTAGAGTTAATTACTCCGATTCTATAGGCTTTATCATCTACTCCCTGCTCTACTTTCACAGATCTTTCTTCCAGTTGTTTCGGTATTCTTGAGAGTAAATCTGCACACGTGTTTTCCTTCCCTGCCAAATATTCTATCTTACAGTGGTAGCCACTTAACTTAAGTGCCCACTGTTGAATCTTCTTCTTATTTGTCCATTCTGCCTGCAATATGTACTGCAGAGTCTTGTGGTCTGTTTTTATAGTAAAGACCGCACAATTCAAGCAGTAGTCCAGTTTTTGGAGAGCATACATGATAGCATATGCTTCTCTTTCTATTACTGGCCATCTCTGTTGTGTCTCTGAGAGATTATGAGAGTGAAAGTATATCGGTACCTCCTCTGGTATGACTGGCACTGGTCCTTCTTTATCGGGACACGGCTGGCTAAGAAATGCTACTACACACTGCTCACTGGCATCAGTGTATAGTACCATGGGCTTGCTGAGGTCTGGGTACGTCAGAAGGGGTACGCTGTCAACTGTTCTTTTAACGTATCAAATGCGCGTTGACAGTCTTCTGTCCACTTGAACCTAGCGTATTTCTTCGTCAGGGCTACTAGTGGTATGGCAATTCTCGAGAATGCCGGGACGAATCGTCGGTAGTAACCTATAGCTCCTATAAAGCCTCTTACTTGTCTCACTGTCTTAGGTTCTGGCATTTCCCTTATGACTTTCACCTTATCTATGTCGGGTTTAATACCGTCTCCGTTTATGACAAAGCCCAAATATCTAGTCTCCTCCTTCAGAAATTGACACTTCGACAATTTCAATTTTAAACCGTGTTTTCTTAACCTTCCCAACACTTGTTTTAGATGGAAAAAAGTGTTGTTCTACTGTTTCTGAAAATATCACAATATCATCCAAATATGCCATGGCAAAGCTCTCGTATCCTCCTAACACTATTGACATCAACTGTTGGAAGATTCCCGGGACATTAAACAGTCCTAGGTGACACGCAAATGCGGCCCATCTCCTTGTCAGCCTAATCAAGGGCTACCTGCCAATACCCGGACCTCATGTCCAACATAGAGAAGTACTTCGCTTTCCCTAATAATGCCAATATGTCATCTATTAGTAGCAATGGCACCGCCAACGGCTTCGATATAGAATTCAGTTTCTTAAAATCTACACAAAAACGGTGCCCGCCATCTTTCTTACCTACTATTACGATTGGAAAGCTCCAAGGGGAGATCGATCTTTCGATCATCTTAGTTTCCAACATCTCCTCTACTGCCTTCTACAAAGGGTCTTTTATGAATAGGTGTTCGGTAGGGTTTTAATTTCACAGGGGGGTGATCGCCGGTGTTGATTTTCATTTTGACTGTGTTGGTCTGGCCCAATTCCTTATCTGACTGGGCCACCACATCTCGATTATCCCTCAGCAGACCTCCCACGCTGGTCCTAAATTGATCAGGTGCCAATATATCTTCGTCCACTATTCCTTCTGTTTGCTCTACGAGTTTTCCACGTTTCTCTTCGAATCTCACCCGATTCAGAGTCCGTAGGGGTAGTGCTTTTCCTATCTCTTCCCCTCTCTTAACCATTATAGTCTTTTGGGCCTGGTTCACCATCATAATGGGAACTAATTCAGCTACCTCCACCACCGCCTCACACAGAGTTACCTCATTTTCTTCTAGGCCCTACCCTTCTACAGGGACCAATTGCAGGGGTCCTTTTCCTATTTTCTTCCCTGACATTAACCTACCCTTTCCCGACACCGTCCTTCTGGGCGGTAGCTTTACATCTTCCTCCACCACTATTGTTATCTCTTCTTCCGGTGGGCATCCCAATGGCGTTCTCTCGCCATTCACTATCAACACAGTGGGGTTGAACTCTGGCTCCGGAGCCAATCTTCTCCCAAGATTGCCTCCGTACACAGGTTGGGGGTTACGTAAAAATTTTGGGTGCTTCTTAATTTCCCAATCCTTACAGAGAGCCTCGCCATCCCTTTTATCTCCAGGGGGGCTCCATCCGCTTGCATGACCTCTATGTCCGCTTCCCGTAACCCACTCTTCCGATTCACCCGACTGTATGCTTCCTCCCTCAGCAATGAAACAAACGCTCCTGTGTCTACCAGGGCTTTCATCGCCCTATCCCCTATCTCTGCCCTACAGGATAGCTCCTTCTCTTGCGTTAGCGAAGAGAACACTTGGGCTATCTTTACCCTGGGTTCCCACCTTTGGGTCATCCCAGCCATAGGCGCCGGTAGCAAAAAATTACTTTCATTATTCTCACGAGGGGTGGGGGTCTGCGTTTTCTGCACCTGGGCGGTCCTGGCTGGACCCCTTCCAGTCTCTTGCGGCTGTTCCTAAGAATACAACTCCTCTTCAGGTGCCCTGGTCTCCTACAAAACCAGCACCTTCTTGCCGGACAGTTTACTGCAAAGAGTCCCACCTGACCACATATCCAACATTTTACTCTTCTTCTCTTCAACTGGGCCACTCTCTCTCTTATTCCCGGGGGTCCTGCCCTCTACCTAAGTGGCTCGCCTGACCACACGTTCAAGGTTTTACTTCCTTTCTTTTTAACTGGGCCACCCTCCGTCTTAATTCCGGGGTGGCCCGCTGGCTTTTCCCTGGTTTTGTCTCTTGGGCTCGGCCTTTTTTATTAATGTTGGTGGGGCACCTTTTCTCAACCCGCACCACTTGGCTAGGTGTCCCTTCTTTCCACGCCTAGTGCACTTATCATGTTCGAAGTCTGGGGGCAAATCCCACTTCGTCGGACATTCCGCTGCTCTGGGGTCCTCATGCCCACATTTCCAGCAGACCAGTCCGTATCTACCCGGCGTGGGCTTATAGAACACATGCCTTGTTGACCACGCTTTTCTATTGGGGTCCTCTTCCCACGCCTCAGGCTCATCTACCTCCAGCTTGACCCTCCGATTCCACGCAGGGGGTCCTCCTCCTTCACCCTTTCTTCTGACCTCTCGACTTAGCTCTTGCTTCTTTCCACACTTTCTTACTTTCTCCCATATACCCTGGCTCTCTTTGGCTAGCTCCACTGCTGCTGATAATCTAAGCGGTCCTTCCTTCAACACATCGCGACGAACACGCTCTTCCCCGAGTGCTTCAACATAGAGATCCGCCAACTGGGTCTGCATGACCGCATTATTCCTCACCACCTCTGGGAAGGCTAATGACGACAGCTTTTCCGCTCGGGCCCCCAATTCTCCAGGGGTTTCGTCCCGCAGCTGCGTCAAATTTAGGAGGGCTCTCATGGCCTCTATCGCCGTCCCCTCGTCAGCGAACTACTTAGTTAATAGCTCCTCCAATCTTTCCCATGTCAAGTGGGGTTCACTTTCTAAGAGTCATTTTACAAACTCAGACGCCCTCCCTCTCGTGGCATCATATGCCAAATATAGGGCCTCCTGGTCTGTGAGTTTATATATTACCCGGCTCTTATCTAAGATTTCCAGCCACTTTTTTAAAATCCCTTTTACTACCGTCAAACGCCGTGACCCTTGGTCCACCCAACAATCCTCTCAGGTCTGCTGGCAATCCCTGTCTAACCCCATCTTCCTCTATGTCTATTCGATCCGACTCATAGTCAGACATATTTAATACATCAAAAGAAAAACAATCTGAGCAGCAACAATCGAAATTTAGGAGATCAAAACAAAATGTCCTACCTGATTTTCCGCTCGTTCTTCTCAGGTTCCGGGTTGTCGTAATAGAGTATCTGGAACCGTATGGCCACATCCAACCAAATTCCTTTAGTTTGTTTCGATTTGAGTCCTTGAGACGCCGTGCGTTGTCCTAGTCGAGATTTTTCAGCAACTCCTGCGGCAGCGGTTAATCCAGGGTCTCATCTTGCTCTCACGGTACCAATTGTGACAGCGGCGGTTCCAGGGTCCTATCCTGTGGTCACGGCACCAATTGTAACGTCCCCCAGCCTTGCTCGTTCCTCGCTGCTTCGTTCGGGTGTCGCCGCTCCAAACGTGACGTCGGCCTGTCTGCGTCAGTCGTGTTGTCCCGTCCTGTGACGACCAACTGGCTTGGTATTGGTCACGGTACCCAAATGTGACGTTCTAACCTTTTGGTGATTCGGATGGGAATCTGGTTAGATTCGATATCAGCCTCGTCGTTCCCAACTCGCTTCCAACGTCTGGTTACCGAAGTAACTGCTTTGATCTTCAGTCTGCCTACCCACGTTGTGAATTGATCTTAGGCAGAAGAAATCAATCAGTCGTCGGGGTGTAATGGAAGTTGAGCTCGAATAAGCGTGGTATCGCACAAATATGTGTAAAAGAAAATAATAACTCAAAAAGTTCAAAGGTATCAAAAAAAGGATAACAATACTTTATATCTGGTTGCTGGATACATAGGACTGCGTCTATCTCCCGACCCGCTATATGGATTCGTGACATGTTGTTTTTGTTAGGCGAGTTTTAACATCTTAAGTTGTCTGTTCTTTAAGAAACTGGTTCTTGGTGTGTCTTCAGGCGATAGTCGTAAAACTTGTTTTGGTTGTATGAATCTAAGTCGCTCTTCAAAAATAAATTGTTCTTGGATTGAAGATGAGTTCGGAAGTTGCGCGAATCTTAGTCAGCTAATGCGAGGCTGGACCCACTTCAACTGCGAACTGGAAATTCTGGAAAACTGGAACTCAACTTATTTTCGCTCGTTGCGACTTTGCTTATTTGGACGCCGACCAAAATCGGGGTGGGCTTTGTCGGGGTTTGAGGTTCCCTGACAATTTCAAATCCACAATCCCCCTTTTTTTGTTTTCGGTCAGGAAAAATTATTATTTCCATTTTTGGAAGTCTTCTCTTACCATACCCTCAGAGGGCGTCAACGATTTTCCCTCTTCTTCGCAGTAACATCTCATACCTATCCTCTTTAATGAGTGGTAGCAGGCCTCCGCCTGCATCACATGATCACCTCCACCTGTCTCTCGTTAACATTCATCCAATGGCCGATCAACAGTGTGGGTGTGACCAGACTAGCTTTGTTTCTTAAAAAAAATATCTTGCTCAAATAAAAAAGAATTATCTCCTCTTTTACTTTTTTCTATTTCCCTTCTTTCTTTTCTTTTCTGTTCTCTCTTCTTCTCTTGCCGCCAACAGAACAATACGACCCTAGTGTGATAACCTCAATTCCTATCCCAAAGTCACTTTCATCTGGACTTCGTCAATCCGATTTTCGCCAATTATCAGGTGGGTGTCATCTAGCGAAACACAGCCAACTTTTCCGATAAAATAGTTTCGCTGTTATCGCCAGATTCTAACACAACCCAGATACCTTGTCTAACGATATCTTTCCATCGACAAAGACTTAACCTATTTTCTTTGTTTTCTTTTTCTTTTTTTTTCAGCTCGTGTGTGGTCAACAGGCGACCTATTAAATTTTTATCTCTGTAGTTTTCTGTGGAAGCCCCAAATGGCATTCCCTTGACACAGTTAAATGTTTATCTATTCTGTCCCGGAGTTTAGCTAGCCGATCTGGAACTTGTCAATTAGATTTTCGCCAGCACCAAGTGGCTGTTATCTATTCCCGATAATATAAGTCCGTCACCACGACACAGTTAATTTTTTATCTATTTAGAATTCTCGACAATGGCAATGAAACCCTTCACCATTTATCATTATCAAAATTTCATTTCTTTCCCTTCTTTTCTTCCTTTTCCTTGCATCCCTAAATGGTGTCACAACAGTACAAATCACTAGTAGTCTCAATTCTCGTATATGGAAATTAAATGTGGACACTGTTCGCAGAAGCGAAGAATCCAAGCGTTTGAGGACAAATGCATGTGATAACTCCTTGGTATCTTCTATTGGAAACATAAAACCAATGAGTTTGTGCGGAAAATAGTTGAAAGTCCTGTTGCCCACCATGAGCCTCTTCTCGCCACAGAGAAAAATGGCGTCATTTGGGCTCGTTACAAGGCATGAGAGCCTGTGCAAGAACGTCATGCCAGGCACTGCAAAAATTTGGTTGGACAATGTCATACAAAAGAAAAGTCTGAATATTCCAGAATTCATGATTGCTACCGTTGGTATACAGTTGTGGAGGAGATTCAATATGGCTTTTGTATTCGGATTACAAAAGTCAAGATGATGATGATGATGATGATGAACGTCCCTAAGCTCATGGACGGTTGTGGCTTCGTACACAGTGGTGAAACTAAAAAGGTCGTTCTCTTTTATGACAATGTAAATCTGCATAGAGCATGAATAAGAATAGAGAAGGTTTTGGAACACAGTTGGCCTTTTCTACCCTATCCGCCATATCCAGCCGGCCTTGCGCCAAACGATTATTACCTCATTTGATCGCTGCAAGGGGTTTTGATAAGTATATCTTTAGAAAAACAAATTTAAGAGCTCGTCAAAAAATTTTTCTTCCCCAGGTATGGTTTAATTAGTAAAACTGTGGAATTCAAATTATAAGGTATCAAAGAGCTACCTGTTAAGAAGTAAAAAGATCACTGTGAAAGGTATAATTGGATACTAATCTAATTATACATTATTTTCTTGAAGAATAAAGCTGATAAACAAAAAATAGATTATTTAGGAATACTATCGGCCATATCATGTTAAAACACTTGTCAATACTTGGGAATACCAGATGCTGTTAGCTTAGATGTGCAGATGGTCTAAAGTGCTTAGCACCATATCACGTTGAAACACCGGTTTCCGTACGGACACAGAAGTTAAGCAACGTTGAGCCTGATCAGAACCGCTTGGGAATAACTGATGATGTAAACTTGGATGTGCGGAGGGGGCAATGAATAATGGCTTGTAAATATTAATCGGAGAGCTGAGTTCCAATTCCAGTTGAGTTCTTTATATTCACTGATGCACAAGATATGAATTCACCTCTTCCCTCAGCTATGGGTTAATTAGTAAAACTGGTATCACTAAACTATTATTATCTCCAAATCAATCTCAAAATCTAAAAATTATTTTCTGGCATTGAATAACATGCAGAAGGTTGATAAGCCGTAGAAAAACAATAAATAAATATTTTGGATGAATAATATAGAAGCATAGTCAGCTCATTACACGGCTGCCTTCCCAGGTTGAAGCACCGATAATTTAAAGGAAATATTATTTCCAGCAATTTGTTATAAATTTCAAACTTTCTGACGGATTTTTAAAACCGAATGAACAGAAATATATATTACAAGAGAATACTACTGAATAGATTCTTGTGTATTTTTGCAAGTATGAACAGTGCTTGTGTTTAAATGAATGGTAGATATAAAAAAAATATGTAACTAGCCTACATACATTTTCTCTGCTATATGCTGTGTCCTTCCCGAACGTGAGAGGCCATGTGCTTACACAATATTCTATATATCTATATATCATAGCTATAACCATTGTCTGTCTTTTTTGTCCTTGTTTTTTCATCCATTTATAAAAGTTTCTTAGCTAGATTACTCGACATTTCCTCCATATCCATTGCCTCGAATATGTAAATGCGAATCATACAAGCCTTTCTTATTCATTATTGTCCCAGATATAACAATTGCATTACTCTAAGAATAATTTGCATTTTATCTGCATTTTTCTTAAAGCTGTTACATTGCGCACATTCCTTTAGATTCACATTTCTTTCGCCGCAGGGTTTGCATCTTTATATGTGAGGAAATTGTCCTGCTTTCACTGCCATATAGGAAAAAACTAATATTGTATAGCACTTCTGCATTTTTCTCTGTTTCTAATAAAAGAATCGTCTCGTTTATATATGCTTTGTTTAGATTTTTGAATGCTATTTTCGGTATTTCTATGCGTCTCAGAATTTCAGAGTCATATTTTCTGTTGTCTTTTTATGACACCTCCCAGATATATTTAAATTGCTGTGTGTCGAATTTTGAGCTGCTCCATTAGTAACCATCCTATATTCTCTCACCGAACACTACCGGAAATAAAAACAAACGAACAAACGAAAGATTGCTTAAACCATGGCACTTATTAAATGTTTAACTTGCTTATCATAGAAAGAGATGATTAAATGACACTAAAGCTCGTCTTCATATATTATTTTAGGCCTTGTCTACCTTTTAAGATCTCGTCGTTTTCAAGTAGAGGATCAAAGAAAACATTTTTATTATTTTGTAGTCGTACTTGCAAAGATTAGTATAGATTCTTCATTTACTTATCGTGTCTAAACAAATTAAAAGAAAATAAAAATAAAAGACTAAAATTTAAAAAAGTCTTACACTGATTTGCCGAGTGGTTTATTTGCATATATTGTGTCTACATAATTTGAACACGATCAATGTCGGCTGTTATTACGGCCAACTGGAAATAATTAAAAACTTTTTTAAACTACATTATTTTGTTTTGGTAAACTTTCCCTCGTGTCTTCAACTCGTTATAAAGAGTTGAAGAATGACTGTTTTATTTTTATAATTCAAATTTTCTGTTTATTTCAATCTTGAAAAGACTGTACACCTAAAAACATGTTACCAGGCCATCATTTCTTAAATAACTTCTACATCTCAAATTCTACATCGGCTACGCTTTTGGTAGAGATATACTTTCTCTGTGATATAGTGAAACAACCTATCACTCACAGACAGTGATTGGTTAGTCTAAAGAGACGTAAATGAGGAGAAAATAAAAGACGTGACGTAGTATACAGTCGCAATACAAACCTCCGTGACGTTGTTGCTGTTGTTGTTTCTTCTTCTTCTTCTTCTTCTTCTTCTTCTTCGTCGTCGTCGTCGTAATAATAATGCTGATGATGATAATAATAATAATTCAGAACTCTTACTTATTGTAATTTCCGTAAAAGAAAAAAAAAACATTTATTTACCTAATTCCTGTGTTTAGCGTAATCTTTCCTCTCAGAATTACCTAGCCGCTTATATCGTATTATCCACGATATAACACTCTGTATGAAATGAAGTAAAACAATCGATATCCGTGTGCGCAACGAGTCGCCTCAAATTATTTTCAAACTTTCAAACCGACGCTAAATATAATTTTTTCCTGCAGTGATGTCAATATATCAAAAGACATAGATTGAATATATACACGCTGGGGATTCATTTGACCGTACACGTTTTCTTAATTTAGAATTTTATTTTTAGTTATAATTTCTAACTGGTATCCGTCCATACTATTTTCGGTAAACTCTGATGTCTATTATATTTTCCGTAACACTGAAAGAGTATGTGCGTTAAAACAAGGCGATGGAAAGGAACACTGAGTGAATCGTATATGTAATGCTAAATATTAAAAAAAAAACACTATTTTGTGCTGTGTATTTTAAAGATGTCGGAACTTATTTCTACCTAACGTTTGCTGTTCTAAGCAATAATTTCTCTTTTTTAACTCCTCTTTGTATTAATTGTTTCACAATCCATCCGCAAAAACTTGTCACCGAAGTTACTTACTGCTTTTTTGCTCATGTTACATTCGAGTTTAATTTCTTCAAACCTTCTTTCTTTGTATTTTCTTTTCTACTTATTTGTTGTACGTTGTATTCATAAATTTATTTTAACATCGAAAGTGCATTAAGAAAATTAACATCGACATTAATCCTCACGATATGTATAATTTTTCGAGGAAAATATCTAGAAAACATAAAGAATAGAATTGTCGCTGAAATCAATCTTGAGAGATAATCAATAATCGATTCATTAATAATTGAGCATACTTGGACCGTCATCACTTCTTTGTAGATTGGCTGCATTTGTAGGTAGGGTAATAGAAAGCTTCGAAGAATGCTAAATCGTACAACCGAGTTCGAATTCTTTTCGTGTTAGTTACATTCGAAAATACGCGGCCCCACTCACAGTAATCGTTGAGCATAACTTTACCGTAGTCTATTTCAAACTATTAACCAAACACAGAATACTATAAAGTAGCGAAAAATAGCATTGCCTACTTCACAGACACCACATTAGTTCTTAAAAATGAATTATATAGTCGAAAATATTTGAGCAAATCGACAGAAGAAACATAAACTTCTAACAGGTTATTCCGAATTTTGATTCCGATATAACAGAAGTGTGGATAACAGACAGAAGGCAAATTACAAAAACTCCTACAGAAGGCACGAACCCGAGAATAAAGGATCACTCATCAATTGAAAGAATTGGGTTGGTTTATTTTATAGCATATGAACCTAAAAGATAAGTTTAAAGTTTAGTTCTTTGCAGTAATTTTTGAAAATTAATAATTAAATGTTGATCACCATCTTAATATTATATCATGACCGGTCTACGTTGTAGTATAAATTAATTAGTAATCATTTACCCCCTCCTTCTCTCTTACATCTCTATCGTGTCCATGATGAATATTCAGATTTAGCTTCACCAGCTTAGATATCTAACCCTTGTACACACTATACTACTTCCACGTTGTTGAATCAACCTCATTTCCCCCGACCCAGTTTTGCAAATGTTAATAGAGTGTTTCAGATAGCCAGCTTTTTCCCCACTGGTCCCTCGTGAGGAACTGACTCCTGCATTAAATTCTTCAATTCATGGATCAATCCATATCTATCATCATTATGCTCCCTTATTCCCCGACAAACTCTCTCACAACCAGCAAATGAACTTCCTATCTTGAGTTTCTCTTTGGCCTTCTATTGAGTGAACAGTAGGATTAATAACAGATCACTCAGCCAATTTTAATTGCAATTTTAATAATATCCTTCTGCCTTAAGTTGTTATGGAGCCTTTAATTAGACGAACTCCCATATATAAAATAAACAGACGGAAAAATGAAACTATGTAAGGATAATTTAGTATGTATCAAATATATTTGAATACTGTACTTAGAATTTGGTCTATATTTATTTAGTAATACGTAGTTTTAGATGATAAAATATATTGTCTAGCCACGGGTAAAATACGCGTAAACTAAGTTTGATTTCTTTTGAGAATGCATTGAATTATTTTTCTTTACTCCTGTTAATCTATTTGGAAATATCCGGGAGCAAGAAATGTCTACAGTTCTTATTTCTAGTGTTATCATATCGGCAGCAGGAAGGAAAGTATTATGAAAGAAATTTTATTTTATAGACTAAGATGCAATAAAAATAATTCTTTAATTAAAACTCTGAAAACATTTTTGACCACTTGGGAAATAGTTTTATAATCTTTGTTGTTTTCATTGCTGCAATATTCTATATCGTATTCCGATAATAATAATTCGATTCAATGCAATCACCCAACCCAAAAAGAAAAAAAATACATCAAGAACAGATCTTGTTATTAAATAACTTAAAGAAAAAAAATCCTGCATTAACTGTTAATAAATTGATTAATATTTTCTGATGTAATTACGAAAAGGAAAATTTGAACAGACCCTACCCCAAAACAAAATGCCTCTAAATATTTCACTACGGACGATAGTTAATATTAATTTTTTTGACTAGCGTTCTTTTCTTCGTTTATGTAATGTTCCTTCAAAACGGGGTCGAACATAAGTCTTCATAACTTTGTAATTATAAGTAGAATTTGTATTTTTGCGATCTACCCAAATCCCTTTTTCTACCAACATTTTACACAAGCTCATTAGACAACTGAAACACTACTTTCCTCCCTGATTCCACCTTCAATAGGTCCTGTAAGTGGCAAATTTTCCAAGCCCTTTTTTCTCATTATGTGCCATAGAAATTTCAAGTGTCACTTTCTGATACTACGTGTAAATGTCATTTTTTTGTAACCTTTGAAATTCATCTTTCCCTAACCAAATGAGTCTTATGATTTTGGTGATGTATTTTCTGTCCTCTGAAAACACTTGCAAGATATTTAAATCTTGTTCTCGTGCTAGCGTAAATAAATGAATTCTGTCGTATGCAATCAAAGAACATTTTTATTTTTATTTTACTGCTAAACTGTCATCATTCAGCAGTCATTGTATGAATTAATTTAATTCCAGCATTGTCATTTGGTGAATGTCACGTTAATTAGAGCTAATCAAATATCATCCCTCGCATCGAATGATGATGTGGGATTTGCGATAAGGAACTTGGAAATTAAGAGGAAGCGAGTATAATTAAAAAAAACAGGAATAAGGAATCAAAGGAATTAGAATATGATAAAGATAGACAAATGAATTCCTGTCAGCATTCATTTTCGAATGCCAGAAAGATGTGACGCGCTCGTATAGCCTCAGAAAGTCATTTTGTTAACGCCAGTCATTTTATGATTCAATAATTCGTTATCTGATATATATTTAATCAAATCAACCCGTTCAAGGCTATAATGCCATTAAAACACACGAGAGTGAAAGTGAATGAAAAGACTTCAGAAGGAATCGGGAATCCCAGTCCTAAAGAGGAAACAAATGAAAAACTTCTATCCATATTCAAAAGATCGGGGAGGAGTGTGAACCTGTCGGTAGTTGAACCTAACTATATAAGCAAGAGGTTTGTTAGAAACTTAAATGAAACACATATTTCTCTAAGCAGTATTTACCACATCTAACATAAGTTTCAGTGAAAGACAATTTACGCCGAGTGCCGTTATCCTTGGTCTTGTTTCCAAAAAATGATGCAGTGTTTAAATGCTAATTTAAAAAAGAATACATTTTACACAGTGGGTGAGAAGCCTCGTAGGGTTGAGATTTACGGCCGAAACAGAACAGGACGTTATGTAGGATAAATAACGGTTGACGCCGAATTTTATTTTTGTGGATGGCAGACATACACTGGAGGAGCTGTAATTTGAAACAAGCTGTCCGAATTATACGTTTAGATTCAATGGAACATTGAAAGACGGAGGGCGGCTCGCACTTCTGCACATGCCATAAAGAATCTTAGCGACAAACATATAATTTGGTGACATGGGCAATGTAACTCATCAGACATTTTTGCATGGAAAGAACTATGGTGTAGAGATGAGCTTCCGATGAGGCCCTGATGTTTCACGGGATGATTTGTCTGTTTAATTTTTTGTCTTGTATTTCTAAATTTTTTGAATAAGTTGTTTATATAGGGTTCTTCTACTTCTTCTTTTTCTTCTTTTTCTTCTTCTTCTCATTATTATTATTATTATTATTACTACTACTACTACTACTACCATCACCACCACCAGATAGACTTCTCATTGCTTTCCTATGTTTCTCTTAATTCCATCTGTCATGTGAGTATCAAATTTTACAAGCCGTCTTTCCACATTATGTGTCCTAGAATTTTCAACTGTCTCTTCCTGTTGTTAAGTGTCCTTCGTCATTGCTTACCTGTTTGGTCCAAGATATTTTCATTATCCTTATGTAGAATCTCATACTTGTTGTTTCAAGTCTCTTCTTCATCAGTGAGGAGATTGTTCATCATCCATTGCTATATAGGAGGAACGATATTACATAATAATGCAGTACTCTTTTCCTTGTTTCTAAGGACATTTTCTTGCATATTAACACTTGGCTTAGCATATGGAAGGTACCTTTTTCAGTTTCGCACTTGCCTTCTGTTAAAACTATTCCTAAATATCTAAATTGTTGAACATGTTATAGTTCGGTATCTCCAAATAGAAATTGTGATGTTGGGTCGTTTCATTTGCTAACAAGTATGAATTTAGTCTTCTTTCAATTGATCTGCCTTATCGACTAGATCTTCAGAATACGTTGACTGCACCTCTGCAGAGGGGTAATCCCCACCCCACCAATGAGACATCCTGGGTAAGACGATAAACTCTATCCAACAGCAAGGCCCCTAATTAGGGTGTTTTGAGGAGCGTGAAACCATCTCTTAATTGCTGGTGTTCTCAGGTCCACCCTGACCCGGGATGGTACCACCTGTTATGGTCCCAGTTATAGGCAAATAGTTGACCCCAAACAGGGGACAAAACACTATGAAAGTGTAAAAATAGATTTTATTATAATCAATATATTTTTGTACATAATTATTATCAGTAATGATTTTTTGAAGAAAATATTTTACCAGCAATACATTTTAGATGGAAAAAATAGCAGCAATACATTTTGGGAAAAATATTATCAGCAATATATTTTTGGAAAAAATATTACCAGTAATAAAAATCTTATCGCCATTAAGTAACCCATTTTGCATGATATGCTGTAAAAAAACAAAAAAACAAAAAAAAACAAAAAACAAACAAACCGTTTCTAATCTTTCCTGTCCATATAAATGTCATCATTCCTCGGTATATGCAGATCTTATTTTGCTTCAAGTCTTTTTAACGGTTCATTCATAATCGTTCAAAAATATACCCGTTGAATAACAAATAAATTCTTTGATCCATTCGAATATATATATATATATATATATATATATATATATATATAATTATTTAATTAAAAATATGATTCCAAATCGCGACATAAGAAGTCTCATGTTTCTAAACAAGAGCCTAAAACTTCAATATAATTATTTGAATTAAATTGAGTTAAAGTAAGCTCAGTTCTATCTTCAAGCGATTTTTTTTTTTTTGGAATAACGTATTTCTGAAATTTACGTGTTTTAATAATTGAAATCAAAATTTCCATGGTAACAGCTAGGGCGATTTTTTTAAATTGGGTAGGCGAGTGTTGGGTGTTAATAATAAGTATCAGTATAGAGTTTCTTTCATAGATGTCAACTCAGTGAAAGTTGGGGGTGCCTAAATTTTAAACGGAAGATGTATTAACCCTCGTCTAGTTTGCGTGTCTATGGAGATTTATTTATTTTTTATTTTATTTTTTTATGAAAGGGATTTGTGCATATAAAAAAAACAAAACAAAAAAACTGTCGTAACGTTTGTTTTTTGACGACTTCATAAAGGATTATCTTTTTTGTAAGGTATTTAAACTATTTATTTGGACTATGGATTATGAAAGGTGTTATATTGTATGCATGTTTTTAGCTAATTATTCAAACCATGAATCTGATGATTGGGCTATGGATTAAACAACTTATTATACTGTATGCTTGTTTTAGCTAATAATTCAAACCATAAATCTGATGATGTCGACAAAAAACCGTTAACTCGTGTCTATTGTTTAACAGATTATTATTATTTAGAAGCTTAATAATGTGCAATTTCTCATGGAGGCACAAAGGGCATGGGTCATCCCAGGTTTTACATGTTCTAGCCTTGTTTATAATTTTCCATTTTACTTTAGGTGTCCTATTTGTTCCCTCAGATGCCAAAAATATTTAGATAGGGGGAAGTCTGATTTATTTTATTTATATTATTGAAAGAACACTTTTGCTGCCTCCATCTAGCTTTAAAATCATTCTTCGTGGACCAATGTAAATCATATTAGTGCTAGGACTCTCAGTGGATGATATAGTACATTTGTATACCACAGATTTGATGCAGCATTTATTTTCTAATGGGCAGCCTTCTAGGTTTCTACAATTACATAATTTTTCCCTTTTATTGTCTAATAATAACGAAAATACTAAAATAAAAGGACTTTGGATTATTTCCCTAACCAGTTCCTTCCTTTTTTCTATATATTTTCATATATATATATATATATATATATATATATATATATATATATATATATATATGTATGTATGTGTGTGTGTGTGTGTGTGTGTGTGTGTGTGTGTGTGTGTGTGTGCGTGTGTGTGTGTTAACTTTTATCGGTAAATATGAATCTCCGAGGATAATGACTCATTTTAATAATTATATAGAATATTTTAATCGGTTGTTTTTGTTTAGCGTCATATCAAAATCTATGGCCATTTAATCCTGAAATCTAAATATGTTTTTATAATAATAAAGGATTAAGTGATATGAATAATATTAATTAGCTCATAGCTGGTGGAAGAAGAAGTGTAATCAAACTTTTTCCATGGATATTTGTAGTGAATATTACGAACCAAACTGGAATTGGAACTCGCCTCTTCGATTAATAATTCCGAGCCATTATCTATAACACCACCTGCACATCCAAACTTGCAGTACTGTTAGCCTCAAGGGGTCACTCATCTAGTTACAGACCATTCACGTTGTTTACTTTCGGTGATCATACGGGAATTGGTGATTGAACGGGATTTGGCTGTAACCCTCTTTAGTTATAGAAATCTAGATTAGAAAAGTTAAGTAATAGCTGTTAGTTAGATTGATTGACTTGTTTGCTACGGCTTTGCAGGTTATTTAAAGCCAGAAATAATTTTAGATTGTAAGAATTTTTAGAGATAATAAACATTTATTGTTAAAAGTTCTATTTAACGCGTAAACGGCTGAGAAGATGCGGTAGATTCATACCTGCCCCAAGGTCATTAACACGTAAGAGAATATAACAAACCCAATTACAATTAGAACTCGGCTCTCCGATTAATAATTCCGAGCCATTATCAATTACAGCGCCTACGCATCCAAGCTCACTGTAACTGTTTTTTTTTCCCAACCGGTCAACTATGTAGGTATTGACAAAGCTCGACGTTGCTTAACTTCGGAAATCTTACATGAACCGGTGTTTCAACGTGATGTGGCCGTAAGCCTATAGTTATAGTTATATAGATTACCTAGGGCGGTGTAATGGTTAACAAGCTTGCCTCGCTACGACATTTACAACTGAGTAGTGAGTTCGATCCTCACTGGGTGCCTCATACTTTCGGCCTTGTGCCTCATCTACTCTACGCTTGGAAAATCACTATATAGATTACCCACGGCGTAGCATTCCATCATTTATTAATCTGAGTCCAAGGACATTTTTGATCGCTTGATACATTGATCAATATTTTGTTATTGTCACGCACCTTCGGATTACTGTTATGCCCATTGCGTCGTATATTCCTACACTAACAATGCTATTTCCTGAAGTTATTACTTATTTCCCAAAGATGACGGTAGTCGTTGTTGGAATTCCGGACAGTGTATGCTGATTTTCAATGCCGAAATCTTTCTGAAGATTGATGCAATCTCGTCTTCCTCTAACCATTTGCCATTGTTCGAGACAGAGTAAAGCTTAGTAAAGATATATCGTATAAGCCTGCTTAATCTGTTTGAAAATGGCGTATTTCCCCCCACCTCCCATCTTAATCCGTATTAGGGTCTGGGTAAAAGCAACAATTTGCGTTACTCATTTCCAAGGCCACTAAATTATCCTCGGTTGGATTGTGAGCGTAAGACAATATGTTCCGAAACTTTTATCATATTTTAACTGCGTAATAAGTAATGAAAAAAGAAATCAAAGAAAAGAATGTGATACAAAAAGACGGAACAAATTTGTTGAAATAAAGTTATATATTATATTAAAGTAGTATTAGAATATAGAATAAAAAAAAATAACTTAGAATATTATGTTAGTTAAGAAACCCTGTTTTACAATAACTGCGAACGTTAAAAATATAAAAAGTTACGTTGAGAAATTTTACTTTGTAATTTACTTACTTACAAAAAAAATTACTGTGGTTCTATGCTTCTATACTGCAGATGAAAGCTTAAAATATTTTATAAGAATCGAAGAAGAGATTTCAAACTACATTCAACAAAAGAATGCTCAGAAAACCATAAAGAGAGCATTTGAAAAACGTGTACCTATAAATGGAACAAAAAGACGTTTCTTAAGAATCGGAATGAAAGAAAAAATTATAGAAAACACAGAGAGGAAAGAAACGACCAAGAATGTAACAGCAAAATTGTCAAAATCGTGTAAAAAATAAAATTGTATCTTAGAAATTTATGTAATGGATATGCATACAGCGGGGTTCCTCCTCACAGTAATATGATTGGCTGGTGTCAGCCATAAATACAGACTGATGTGGAGCTACAGAGAGGACAACCTATTGGCAGTGCCTATAGTCTTCGCCTATTGCCTGCGCCTATTGCCTACCACTACGACGAGGACCAGTCCTTTACGGTTACCTGCTAGATTGCCCTACTCGGTTACAGTAGTCCAAAACCACTTTGCTATTTCGAACAAATATACCACTTTCCCGGACATATCAGAAATGATTAAATACATCTTACTGAAATTCTGCGAAGTTTTTATAAAACAATTGAACTCTAATTTGATTAATAAGAATTATCATAAGTGCTAGATCCATGAATTAAATTATAATCTGAAATGGGATAGATTACATTTAAGCCAGATGGTCAAATTTCCATTGCCCAAGCGGAAAAGGAATTAATAGTGAATAAGAAGAGAGCGCGATAAATATTTCGTAATAGTTTACCCAATTTGTTTTCTACGGCTGTTTCAAGCCAGAAAATATTTTTGTGGGGTGTAAGAATTTATTTGAAGATAATTTATTGATTCTAGTCCTACTAATGAACACATAAGGAAAAGAAATGCATTCATACCGTTATCAAAGGTATTTGCTCTACCTCTGATATTGAATATTTTATCCCATATAACGAACCCGACCGGAATTAGAACTCGGTTATCCGATTTCTAATTACGTGCCGTTATGCCGTTATTACTAAGCGGTTACCAATCTACGTACTGAGCAGGCACGACTTTGCTTAACTTCGGCGATAGTACGAAAACCGGTGTTTCAACGAGATATCACCGCAAACTAATTATAGAAAACAAGATTAGAAAAGAGACCTTCTATATATAAAACCAGTGTCTGATAAAGCAGAGAATACTAAATAATATGATGTCAGTATGGGATATTCTACGGGATATATATATATATATATATATATATATATATATATATATATATATATATATATATAAGTGAACATAGAAATGAACACTTAGAGGCGAGAGTCTGTTTCGTGGTAGACGCAATCGTCAGGTGGCCTGACG
>CAHIKZ030001059.1:577500-630000 GCA_903632075.3 Acanthosepion pharaonis | reverse complement strand
TTTAATTCTAAAATAATAATTATAGGTTATCGTATTAATAATAATAATGACAAAATAATTTTAAAATATTAATATTAAAAATATAGTTAATATAGCAACATTAAAACTAATATCTGTGCCATGTGAGTGAGAGAAAATTATATTAGTCAACGTGCATGTATAGGAACTTAATTTTATGTATACATGTGGTTATTAATTAGCTTATGTATGCATGTGTTTATTACTCAACGTGCTTGAGTGGAAATTTATTTCTAGGTATGCACTAATTTACTTCACTAATTTACTTCTTTTCTTTATCATATTAGGGTTGTCTGTATTTTTTAGGATCATTAACATTAATCAAGACATAAGCTATTTTTATTGCCTTTCCCACTGAAGGGTTTGGTTTTTGTTACGTAATCCCAGGTAATAGTTGTGTTTCTATTACCGCTTTTAATTTTCCAGAAAAATTTAAAGAGGGCAGTACTGTTACTGGATTTAATATTGACTAATAGCATTTGATGATGCTAAATGTGTGATTTTAATGTTTTTCAATTGAACCTAAATGGAACGGGGCTTCCCAATCGTATTTAATGTTAGATCGATAAATAAACACTTTAATCCTGCATTTGTCGTTTAGCGGGCAGTGTTATTTTTACAGCAGTTGCATTATTTAATTGTGAGTGTATACTTATTTTGTAGCTTGTTTGGTATAACCTTGTTGTGCTGTTTTATATATATATATATATATATATATATATATATATATATGAGTCAATATTTTTAACGCAACTATAGGTAACCTTAACGTTGTTTTTATTGATTTTTTTTTCAGTTTTGGGGAGCGATTGAAATGCTTATGGTTTAAATTCAGAAAAGTTCTTCCAATGTTAGTTTTGAGATTGCTACTAAAAGATAGGTTAAACAATATGATATTGTCTTCATGGTGTCTAGGCTTATTAGCATTATTATTGTCAATATCTAACATCTCCCGGTTAATTATATAGTTTCTTTGTTCTACATATTTGCTTTTATACTTGTCAAAATTATTCTTGTTACTAGAAATGGTGGACAGCCTAAATTGACCCGATTATTTAAATTGTTTATTATTCTAGGATTGTGGTTAGATTGTTGCTGACGTATTTATGATTGCATAAATCTTTGGTATACGGTTTATAGAAACCATTAAAAAGGTCCATGGTTACAACCAGGAAGTTGAACATTTTAGCGCTGTTGGTTGTGGTAGTGATGGAGAGTCAGTTCTCTTTAAAGAATTTAATCAGGCTTTTTCTCATTTGCTGTTTTTTTTTGTTTTTTTTTTGTGCAACTGCTTTAAGCAGAAGTACTATACAATCATCTCTGTAGAGTCCAGTTTTATTAATATCGAAGACGATCTTTAGTCGCCAAGTCAAAAGCAGTCATAGCAATGCAAAAATCAGGGATGTTACGGTTGGTCTACAGGAAACATTATGGAACAGGACGGGTTTGGAGACTATGTTATGATATTATTGTCCTGGCTGTCCCATATGTATCGGAGCCATCAGTAGCTCCTTGATGATAGGTAAAAAATGCAAATATCCGTATAAAAGAGTATACCGTTTTCTTTTTTATATTAGTGACATTGGCGTCAGCCGTATGATGGAAATGGTTGATTCCTAAAGCATTTTTTGTATCTGCAGAATTTTTCGAGGATGTTCTTGCTTATTTTAGCGATGTTATTTTGGATGGATTGAATAGTAGAAACTGCATTTTATAATTTATCGACACATTGAGCATTATCAGTTATATTCACCACAAAGAGGTTTGAAATGTGAAGAATGGGAATATGTAATAATCGATCTTCGCCGCTACATTTGATAAAGACGAAGAATTGTACTGTCAGACATGACAGTAAAAAGCATCTCGCATACTCTACGGAATTGTAAAGAACAGAATCATCGATTCTGTCATTCTAAGACTGCCTGAGGAAAACAGGGTTTATTGCGAGCTCCTTCTGACTGATCAACCTATATTCATGGACATTAAGATTAATATTTCTTTTTTAGCTTAGGAGGAAGAGTATTTTTTGCCAGTTGCTAGTTGTTATGAATGACTTTTTACTGATACGTGAATACAAAACTTTTCTCCACACACACACACACACACACACACACACACGCACGCACACACACACACACACACACACACACATATATATATATATATATATATATATATATTATTTTTAAATTTATTTGGATTATGCAAGAAGCGAAAGAAATGAAATATTCATTAAAGACGTCTTGTATAGGAACACACATATACACACAAACATATATATATATATATATATATATATATGTGTGTGTGTGTGTGTGTGTGTGTGTCTGTGTGTATCCCTTTGTGCTACGTGTGAGTATATTAATAATGGATTCAGTGATATTATCGAAGAAGGTAAGGAAAAAAAAAGTGCATTGATTATATATATATATATATATATATATATATATATATATATATATATATATATATATGTGTGTGTGTGTTTGTGTGTGTATGTGTGTGTGTGTGTTACAAATTTTACTAATTCAAAAATATGGTTCCATCGCTACACAGGAATTAACATGTTTCAAAAGGAAACTAAATCTTCAAATTTAATTGTAGAATTAAATAGAATGCCTAGTACAGTTTCATTTTCAAGCGAATTTTGGTATTCAGGGATTTTAATTTAATTCTAAAATAATAATTATAGGTTATCGTATTAATAATAATAATGACAAAATAATTTTAAAATATTAATATTAAAAATATAGTTAATATAGCAACATTAAAAACTAATATCTGTGCCATGTGAGTGAGAGAAAATTATATTAGTCAACGTGCATGTATAGGAACTTAATTTTATGTATACATGTGGTTATTAATTAGCTTATGTATGCATGTGTTTATTACTCAACGTGCTTGAGTGGAAATTTATTTCTAGGTATGCACTAATTTACTTCACTAATTTTACTTCTTTTCTTTATCATATTAGGGTTGTCTGTATTTTTTTAGGATCATTAACATTAATCAAGACATAAGCTATTTTATTGCCTTTCCCACTGAAGGGTTTGGTTTTGTTACGTAATCCCAGGTAATAGTTGTGTTTCTATTACCGCTTTAATTTTCAGAAAAAAATTTAAAGAGGCAGTACTGTTACTGGATTTAATATTGACTAATAGCATTTGATGATGCTAAATGTGTGATTTTAATGTTTTTTTCAATTGAACCTAAAATGGAACGGGGCTTCAATCGTATTTAATGTTAGATCGATAAATAAACACTTTAATCCTGCATTTTGTCGTTTAGCGGGCAGTTTATTTTACAGCAGTTGCATTATTTAATTGTGAGGTATACTTATTTTGTAGCTTGTTTGGTATAACCTTGTTGTGCTGTTTTTATATATATATATATATATATATATATATATATATATATGAGTCAATATTTTTAACGCAACTATAGGTAACCTTAACGTTGTTTTTATTGATTTTTTTTCAGTTTGGGGAGCGATTGAAATGCTTATGGTTTAAATTCAAAAAGTTCTTCCAATGTTAGTTTTTGATTGTTAAAAAAGATAGGTTAAACAATATGATATTGTCTTCATGGTGTCTAGGTTTATTAGCATTATTATTGTCAATATCTAACATCTCCCGGTTAATTATATAGTTTCTTTTGTTCTACATATTTGCTTTATACTTGTCAAAATTATTCTTGTTACTAGAAATGGTGGACAGCCTAAATTGACCCGATTATTTAAATTGTTTATTATTCTAGGATTGTGGTTAGATTGTTGCTGACGTATTTATGATTGCATAAATCTTTGGTATACGGTTTATAGAAACCATTAAAAAGGTCCATGGTTACAACCAGGAAGTTGAACATTTTAGCGCTGTTGGTTGTGGTAGTGATGGAGAGTCAGTTCTCTTTAAAGAATTTAATCAGGCTTTTTCTCATTTGCTGTTTTTTTGTTTTTTTTTTTGTGCAACTGCTTTTAAGCAGAAGTACTATACAATCATCTCTGTAGAGTCCAGTTTTATTAATATCGAAGACGATCTTTAGTCGCCAAGTCAAAAGCAGTCATAGCAATGCAAAAATCAGGGATGTTACGGTTGGTCTACAGGAAACATTATGGAACAGGACGGGTTTGGAGACTATGTTATGATATTATTGTCCTGGCTGTCCCATATGTATCGGAGCCATCAGTAGCTCCTTGATGATAGGTAAAAATGCAAATATCCGTATAAAAAGAGTATACCGTTTTTCTTTTTATATTAGTGACATTGGCGTCAGCCGTGTAATGGAAATGGTTGATTCCTAAAAGCATTTTTTGTATCTGCAGAATTTTTCGAGGATGTTCTTGCTTATTTTAGCGATGTTATTTTTGGATGGATTGAATAGTCGGTATTGTGGGTTGTGGGGAAATATTCTTTGTGATCGTTCATTGTGATAAATGATTGCTGTTTATACAGCTTATGTACTCTATCGTCGATTTTTAGCTCAGTGGGTTACTTTTGGCCTCGTTGTTAATGGAATTTTCACAATGGTCAGACGCCTTTTTATAAATCTTATTTGCCTTTCTGTTAAAGGATTTGTGATATGTCAACATCTATGTGATAGGGGTTTCCCATCGTGATATACATACATATATATATATATATATATATATATATATATATATATATATATATATATATATATTGAACATTGCCAACACTCCAGAAGCGAAGACTGTTTCATGCTGGACGCAATCGTCAGGTCGCGATTGCATGCCGCATGAAATAGTCTGTCGACTCTGAGTGTTGACTTACATGTTTTACTTTTTATATTTATATTTACATATGCTTTATCCCTGATATTAAGCACTTCATCCCATAAAGATAGCTCACCTTAAAACTATGTGTTTATATATATATATATATATATATATATATATATGAAGAAATATATATACATATATATATATATATATATATATATTCCCGAAAACATATTTTATGTAGGGGGGATACTAAATTATAGTTAAAAACAATACAAAAAAATCATCGAAAAAAATTATATTTTCCCCTAATTTTCGGAGCTGTAATCGAGAGATAGAATCTTTAGATGGCAGGGGAGTAGTTCCTCATATCACACTGCTGGTGATGCGTCTGCGAATGTCGTTCACTTCCTTATCTACACTTCCTTATCTACACTTTCTAGTCTACACTTTCTTATCAAAAGTGTCTTCTTTCTTTTATCAATATTTTGTGTTAAGTAGAAACATAGATTATACCATGTAATTGACTTATCGGATTTTGCAAAATAATTATTTTGAGGATTTATCGGATTAAAAAAAAAAAAAACGCTTTCAATTAAAATATAATTTTACAGTCAAATTCTAGATTTGAAATTTTCGACTTTTTCTAGTCAAATGATAGTATATTAATGTTTAAAAAAAGAAGTGTTGGTTTTAATCAACCATATTTGAGCTATAAAAAAAGTATTTGTCTGAGTTTCCGGAAATTGAATATCTCTCGTTTTGCATTCAAGCTCTTCATATTTATATGCAGCGTGCGATGGATAAATTGTCGTCTAAATTACGTAAAAAAAAAAATGGAAATAAAACTGACATCCTTTCATAACGGTCATATTTACCAAAGTGACACAAAATATCTTGAAATACTAAAGAGTAAATTTTTTCAATTAAATCGCCATTGGCTTCAACCACGTCCTCCAGACGACTCCGGAATCTCCTGCATCTCATCTGGGCGGTCTTCTTGTTTAAATTGGTGAACGCTGCCATAATACAGTTCATCTTTGGTTTTACAAGGAGTTTTCTTGGTCTCTCACTCAACTACATACCACACAAAATAATCAGGTTGTTGCATTCTGGGAATTCATGTGACCAGATGTAAGGGGTGATGTGGTTGCAGAAATTGTCCAACAGCCATGTCTGGGTTCTCCTGCTTGTGTGACATGGTGCAGAGTCCTGTTACAAGACATAGTGTGAATATTGCCGTAATCCTTACGTTCACTTCATTTCTGCAGTTTCAATGAGTCTTGTTGGTCTGTTACTAAAATGCGCCCCACACATAATAATCAGGGGGTGATGAGGTCGCAGAAATTGTCTTATAGCCAAGACTGTGTCCTCTTGCTTGTTTGGCATAGTGCAAAGACCTATTAGTAGACATAAGTCTTCCAGCAGTCACCCTCTTGACCTGAGCAGCAGTAACTCCTCAGGGCGCTTACTTTGGGCCTCGGTGTTGAGTCTGAGGCCCTGTTGGAAGATGAAAGCAGCCATAACGTCGCCACCACTATTGATCACTCCAGACACTATGTTCTTGGCTAGATATCTTATCCAACTCTTTCCGAATCCACCGCAATGTACTCAGATTGACACTCAAACACTCTGAAATGTTCTTATTAGAGCTTGTGGCGCGAATGCCAAGCAGTACAGCAAGCATCTTCCAAATTTCTGTTGGAATGAATAGCGTCATTATGCTCATTTAATAACAGAGAATGCCAAACTGACCAACTATAGGGCCCAGTCGAAGAAAATCAAAAACAATCAACGAGCATGCGCGGAATTAAAAATACAAATTAGTGACAATTTACCCATCGCACCCTGTGTAAGAATGTGTGTTTTGTGTATACATTCATATATATATATATATATATATATATATATATATATATATATATATTCAAACATGTTACATTGACTAATATAGACATAATCTCTCTGCTTATTTCTTATACTGATTCTTTCCAGTTGTCTAATCCGGTGTATAGCCGCATATATATATATATATATATATATATATATATATATATATATATATATATATATATATATATATATATGTATGTATATAAATAAAAGAAAAGAACAGTAAGATATATAATCCGGTGTTCTCATAGGTATTTTAATTTTTACAAAATAGTGCTCGATGTAAATTTACAGACCATTAATATTATAAATTACTTGATCTAAAATATGTTTTTTTCCGCTACACAGTTCTAACCATGTTTCAAAAATGAAAGCTAAAAGCCATGAATTTAATTTTGCAATTAAATTAAAGACAATAGTTCCATTTCATCCTAATGCGAATTTTGGAGCAACTTTTAAAATTACTGGGTTTTAAAGACACAGCTATGGTTACAGATAAATCTTCTTCAACTGGACAAGGGTTGTCTGGGTTTTCCTTATGTCTGCATCACTGTATCGGTTATTAGCTACATTTTGGTAAGCGGTAGGGATGTATTTTTCAATGAGAACTGACATCCGTTGAATGCATGTCGTCTGGATTTTTTTTAATTTATTGATAACGGCAAAAAAAATTCTTACGTTATTGTTCTCTATTTGTAAATTTAAAGATTTTCGCAGGTGTTCAGATTAGAATACTTTTTATTTAACTACGATTTGAAATATTCTCATTTTTAATTTTTATTATACTATATCTTTTTTTAGAACTGTTAAATGTATTAGAATCTCTTATAGTATGTAGCATTATTTTTACATCAGGTATAAGTATGTATATTAGGTCACAATTTTTTATTTAAGTAAAATTTATGACAATGACGTCAAAAATAGTTACTTAATTTCACTGATTTAGTTAACTTTTATTTTTTATATATATAAACCTAGTAATATATTGTTTCTCAAGTAAGTACAAAGGACATGGGTCATTCAAAGCTTACATCTTCTGGCATTTCATATTAATTTTATTTTACTATAGGTGTTTTATTGGATTCTTTTAAGTGCGTGTAGTACTAAGTAAAAGAAGTTTAGGTGAGAAATCATTCTATTTAACTACAATTTTAATTACAACCTTAAAATATTTTCATTGTTAGTTTTAATAGACTATATTATTTATAACAGAAGGAAATGTATTTGAAATTACTTATAGTAAGTAATATTATTTTTCCATATCAAAGAATATGTATATTACGATTTTTAAACTTTTATATTTAAATATTATTTAAGTAATATTTATGGCAATTACTACAAAACTAGCTAAGTCATTTCTCAGATTTAATAAACTTTATTTATTAATTAATTTATTTATTTATTCTTAATATATATAAACTTAGTAATAAATTTTCATATGTATGTACAAAGGACATGGGTCGTTCACTGGCCTACATCATCTAGCTTTTCGTTATAATTTCATTTTTCAGTAGGTGTTTTATTGGATTCATTTAAGTGCCGGTAGTACTTTTTTTTAGAGGTGTTTAGGTTAGCATACATTTTATTTAACTGCAATTTTTAAAAGATGCTTGGGTTAGAATTCGTTTTAACTACAATTTTAAATACAACTTTAAAATATTTTTACTGTTATACTAATAGACATTTTTTTTTAAATTTTTAAATATTATTTAAGGAAATTTTTGACAATGACGGCATATAATAGCTATTTCATTTCTCTGATTCAGTAATTTTTTATTATTTTATAAACTTAGTAATATATAGTTTCTCGTGTATGCACAAAGGACATGGGTCGTTTAATGACCTACATATTCTAGCTTTTCTTATTAACCTCCATTTTACTGTAGGTGTTTTATTTGATTCTTTTAGATGCCAGAAGTATTTTGAGAAGGATGTCTGATTTTTATATTTATTTATTCTAATTGAAGTTTGATGTTAGTTGAATCTTTTTTTTGAATTCATGGCTAGTGCAACCTATATATATTTTTATGTTTTCAGGACTTTCAATCGAAGAGATATTGCATTGGTATACTAATGATTATATGCAACATTTATTTTGTAGAGGGGAATTATGAGGGTTTCTACAGTTACATAGTTTTTGTTTATTTCCATCAGTTTTTATCTTTATTTTTCCATTGTCTAAAATTTTTGGGTTTTGGTATAAGTGTTTATTTAAGATATTAGCATTATGGTTCTTAATAATTTTTTCTAAGTTTTCTGTACAGCTACAACTCAATTTTATTGTGTTTTTATTGAAAATAGTACTTAGTTTACTTTCACTAGGAAAATGCTTGACTATTAATGCGAGGAATGTATGTCCTAATTTGTTCTTTGCCATTTGGTTGTATGGGGGAGTATACCAAATATTTTTTCTACATCTGTTTTTTCTATGCTTTCCATTTTCATTTTTTATATAAGTTGTTTTGGGTTTTTGTAGCCACTCTCTTTTGGAGCCTTATTATAGGAATAGATATGCTCATCGAAAATCTTGTCATTTGCTGAATTTGTACTAATTCGTTTACTGATAGATAACGGTATATGTTTAATTATAGATGGGGGGTGATTTGATTTAGGGTGAATATATAAAGGATTGGTGTTGGGTTTTTTATAAGGTGTGTAGGTATTTTTGTTTAGATCTAATGTTATATCTAGGAAGTCCACTTTTTTAATTTAGTACTAACCTTAATTTTTAAGCCCATGCTTTGAAATTCTTTATATAATAACTTTCTAATTCTATCTATTTTGAAGTTAGATGAGTTGCTACTAACCATAAGTCCATCATCTCTGTACAAACCAATGTCATTTGTATTAATATCATAGTGCGCTGTAAGGTTGTATAATATAAAAAAACCAATGAGATCAGAAGACTCAGCTGAGTCTAGTGATCCCATTGTGATGTCAAATTGGTCGTAAGAATTATTAATCCATTGCCCACCTTTATGTATAAATACCGATTTTTTCGCATATAGAATAATGTTCTTTTCTTCATCTGTAATATCTGTATAGTGGGTGGCAAAGTGCAACGCATTCAAAAATAGTTCTTTACATATTGATTGGTAATACTTATCAATGTCAAACTGCATTAGTGTACAGTTGTTTTTTTCCTTTTAAGTGAGTAAACATGTTTATCACTTCCTTTGTATTATATATATATATATATATATATATATATATATATATATATATAAAGTGGCCTGACGATTGTGTCTAGCATGAAACACTCTATCGCCTCTAAGTGTTTAATTCTAGGTTCAATTATATATATATATATATATATATATATATATATATATATAAATAAATATATCTATGTGTATCAGTAGTTTTTTTACATATTTTGAGTAAATGTTATTTCTGTAGGACAATTTAAAGGTGTTTTGATAATATTTCTTTATAATTATTACAGTTTCATATTATCACTATTTGTATTCTTTATCTCTTACGTGATTGTGCAGATAGTATAATGGATATTGGCGGTGCTGGTTTTATCGACTTAATTGTGTGAAATGAAGAAGAAGAAGAAGAAGAAGAAGAAGAAGAAGAAGAAGAAGAAGAAGGAGAATGCACAGTAAGATAAAACATTTTAGCTCACTTCTGTTTATTTTAGCAGTGCTTAGAAAGAAAGTGTGTAGAGTGTGGTCGTCTCAACACACTATAGATATCGGTCAGAAACCGTGCCTTATGCAACCGTTTTTGACCAACTCACATCCTAATTGTAAGAGAAAATAGTTCGTCGAGGAAATCCAAGAAAAATGTAACGATGCAGCTGCTCCTTATGGCCAAGAAAGGATTTCTAAGCATAACAAAATCAATGGAAACGATGCTGAATAATATGTGCGGTTTTAGAAGTAGACCACTTTCAAAGGATATTAAGTGCCGCTTTGAGATGCCCTGTACCTTTCTGTTTTCTCTGTCAATCTGTTGATTAAAAATGTGAATATATTTCACAGAGAGTTTTCATGTAAATTGTAAGAAAGATGTTTTTTTGTTTTTTTTTTCTATTTTCTCTATATTAATCCCTGTCATTTCCAGTTACGTTTTAATCTAGATTTGACAAGAGTGAAGGGTGAGTGCCTCGAAAGCAGAGGCGATATATATTCCCGTCAAACTTAATTGGTTGTTTCACTTCTTATGTCTTGTTTATCGCGAAAGATGCAGTTACATTTTTGGAGTGGAATTATCATTTGTAGTCTCCAGCGAAGCTAAAAAGCGGACAAGCAGAAACAATTAACTTTTGAAATATTGGCCTGCACTGTTAGGAAGCGCTTTATTAAGAATTTGCAGCAGGTTTTTATTTTGGCCTTATTTAGGGATTTTGCTTTCTCATATTTCTGTTTAGTAATTTTAGGACTGTCGACAGTGACAGATGAAATGCAAATTGAAAACATGATTTGTTTTGAGGATCCAAATTCCCTCGTTTCTTTCTCTTTTCTACGAAGCACACTCAAAATCGATCTTATCACCAAATGTAATAACCTGGATTTTTTTTTTCATTGAGGACAATGTTGTCGTTTTTAGATGTACATGGAAATCGCCAGGAAATTAACAGTACTAAAAACAAATTACGTAAAGAATAAAAATATTCTCATAGTATTTCTCATAATTGGAATTTCTAAATGCTTATTAAATTTAAAGAGAAATATTTGAACAAATCTGAAAGAACGGTAAATCCAGATTTGCGACATTCGATTTATTAGTCTTAAACCATAAAAAATATGACGAGTAATCTTCCTTTACAAAATTTATCCAATTCAATTTTGGAATGAGAACAGTGAGTTTAACGTTATCATTAAATTCTGTACAATAATAGATAATTACACATATATACTTAAAAAACCTTCTTAGTTGTACAGAACTTGAATATTGCTGTAAAAAAACACTAAACCGAATATTCTTTTAGCATCAGGTTTAAAGTTAAGCAAAATATAGCATAATTTTAAACCTGATGGTAAAGAATATAAAAGACGTCGTTGGGTAGTCCTACCTAAGTTGCTGACTCCGCAACTGCTATTTTATTCATATAAAACAAAATTAAATTGATGTGTGGAGAAAACATTCTTACGTGTAGATGAGAGAATCGGCCTGATATTGAACACGACACGAACTTCCGTCAAAAAATAAAAATCACGGACGCTAAACGAAATTTGCCTGGAGAGGTTTTCATATTCAGCTCCAATCCAAGGAAGTTGCAAATAAACAGGGCCCCTTTCTACTGTAGCAGGCTTATTTATTTATTTATTGAAGTCACCGATCTTGTCACGAACGACAGAATGCACAACATTAGACGGATACCCATTGCTAAATAGAGTCCTCGTGACAAAATCGATATTCACTATCTAGGAAAACCTCAGAACAGATCATCAACGCGTCAAAGTATTCATGAGGTTTATCTTCCGCTTCTTTGAACAAAAGGATTCCCTACGCGTGTGCACATCGGCAAAGTAGATTTCCTATAGACTGAGGTCAAAAACAATGTTGGAGTACGATGCACCAATACATCCAAAAAAGCAAGTTGAGATTTGGACACTTTCTCGACCGTAAACCTCAACCTGGATAGGCTATTAGATGCGAGGGTAAAACAACACGTCATCAGGAATCACACATTGGGTTCAAATGAACTAATCCCAAATATCTACGGATAATCAATTTGTTAACACCTTTTAAAGAACAGTAAGTATGTGGCCAAATTCAGTGTTGACTGGTTTACTGTTTTGTCCAAGTCACACTCTTTATTTCATATAAAAGTATTAGAGTCAGGGTATATCAAATCTCGCAAGCCGTCTCTCTGTAAATAGCGTGATTGCTTGCTGGGGCTTGCTATAATTAGTCTCTTGTACTACCCACTTTTTTTCTTTCACTTCTATCCTATCAATCATTCGCTAAATCAGATGTATTGTATATTTAATCTTTTTCTCGCGATTAAAATTTTGAATAGCGGGAGCGAAACCGTCTGTTTTCCTCTTTCATATATTGTTTTTTTTAATTATGCTAAGTAATATTCAGTTTAATGTTTTTACAGCAATATATATATATATATATATATATATATATATATATATATATATATATATATGTGTGTGTGTGGGGAAACGCATGACAAATTGGAAAATATTTTCTTGTGAGGCATTTCGTCTTTAGGACTTCATCAAACTAAATTTTTTATGTTGTTTCGACTGCACATGCCCACGGACGAGAGATTTTTAAATTATTTTTTATTATTTTGCCAATTTCATTTAAACTCTTTTTCTTTTACTTTTCATCATTTTTTTTAGTAAATATTCCACATTGTGATAATAGAAGTTCTGTCAGAAATTTGCAGCAGATCACTCAGGAAGAAAGCAATTGATTCAAAAAGATTTTATGAACAATGCGCCACCACTTTTTGGAAACTATTGATTCACTGAATAAAATAGTTTCAAAAGCAACTTTTTTTTATCATCGATTTTAATCTTTTGCAGAACACTGGAGAAGATTTATTTTAGCGAACGACAATTTACCAAGAAATAAGACTTTTGGAAACTTTTTTTAAAAAAAATTTTCTCTGAAATTAATTATTTTTATATTTATTTTTATGACTCTATTGTGAGTTGAATCCGCGTATGCAAAAAATCGAGAATACCAAATATAAATGTTATTTTCTTTTCATCTAGGTTTATTTATCATTTCCAAACTCTTGTAGGATTCTTTTTTGATAAAGTTTATCAATATAGAAAATTAACTGAAAGTATATATATATATATATATATATATATATATATATATATATATATATATATATATATATATATACAGTGTGCGATGGGTAAATTGTCACCATTTTCAATTTTTAATTTCACGGAAGCGCCTTGTTTTGGATTTTGTCAACAGCACACTATAGTAGGGTCAGTTGGGCACCATCTGTGAGAAATTGGCAAACAGAATACTTTACTGCTTGGCATTATTGACGAAATTTCCTATACGAATATTTCAGAGGGTATCGGAAAGAGTTGTTGGTTAAATCTAATGATAATTACGAATTAAGGTACTACAGATCGGAAAACTCACTCTGATCATTCTGATTCGAAAAGAAATCACGAATTTGTTGGTTAGGGCCTCAAAGCGAACATGAGACTTTACATAATCTGCCTTGAGAAGGTACGGCTGCCCGGGGTCGAGATGGTAGTTTACACTCATTTGTATTACAAGATAGGTTTGTTTAATTTTCGTAAATATATCAGTTAAAATGAGATTTCAGTGTTATTTTTATTTGTGCGTAATGTCAACGACGATTTATCTATCGCAATTTGTATAATTTTTTATCACTCTACTGTTACTTGAATCCGCAGATGCCAAACCCGCAGATATAAATCTTGTTTTCAATATAAATCTTGTTTTCTCTTTATACTGGTTTTATTTATCATTTTCAAATTTTTATCGGTGTCTTTTTGGTAAAGTTTTTCAGTGTAGAAAAGTAATTGAAAATATTTAACTTTATATATACCTGTACTATATATATATATATATATATATATATATATATATATATATATATTACAATGAATCATTCATACAAAAAGTAAATTAGTAAAGTTACTGATATAAAGCGGCGAAATTACTTCGCTAACTATATTTTTTAAATTCATTAATCACTCATTGAATGTTATGATCCTTGTTTTTTTTTGTTTTTTTTCAAATTATAAACTGTATTAAGTCTTCCTTAAATATGCAAGTACCTTCGACAGGTCCTCTGGTCATCATCAGGCAATGATCTTACCTGAATTTTACCAGAAAGAAAATTGTTTACATGACTGAATATGCATATTTAAGGAAGACCTAATGCAGTTTATAATTTGAAAAAAAAATACAAGGTTCATAAACATTCAATGAGTTATTAGTGGGTTAATGCATCTTTAAAATTTAGTTGGGCGAAATAATTTCGCGATTTTATGTCATTAATTTTACTAATTTACTTTTTGTATGAAAGATTCGTTGTAATATAAATTAATCTACACACACACACACATACACGCACAGACACAAAAATAATTACAAACACACACATATATGTGTGTGTGTGTGTGTGTGTCTGGTGTGTGCGTGTGGTTACGTGTGCATACAAGGTTCGATGTCTAATCATATATTAAAGTATGTCTATTTTTTTGCTCTTTAATATTTGTCCAGAGTCAAATAATATTTTCTATTACCCTGCGTTTTCCATATTTCTGGAGGCTTTTTTTTTCTTTATCTGTTGAAGTAAACTGAACTGAACGGTGAGAATTAAGATAAAAAATATATTTAAGCGAAACTCTTAAGTACATATGTTTTAATGGTATGCACATTTTATTGGAATTAGAAAAAATATCCGCCGTAAGAACATTATTTTAATCTATAGAGAAATAATGTGCACCTACCTACATATATACCTACCTGCCTATTTACGAGCTTGTGGCTGATATTACCGTATGCAAGTTTAATGCTGCTCATCATATTCTGCATAAAAAAAATAATAGTTGCTTTACCGATACTTTTTTTAGTTTTCACAGACGCACACGCATATATAAATATATATACATTTATATGTATCTCTCTCTCTATATATATATATATATATATATGTGTGTCTGTGTGTGTGCGCGTGTGTGTGTATTGCGTATGCGTGTGTTTACACATATATATATATGTGTTTTATATATATATATATATATATATATATATATATATATATATATATATATATATGTGTGTGTTCATATATACAGACACACACATACACACATATATAGAGAGAGAGTTTATACAATATATATATATATATATATACGCACACACACACAAATATATAGATACATACATACACAAACACACACACATATATATATATATATATATATATATATATATATATATATATATATATATATATATATATAGTATATATACTTATATATATATATATATATATATATATATACATACATATATATATATATATATATATATATATATATATATATATATTAGTGTTATGGGTCGTAAGAAAGATAAACTTAAAAGACAGCGTATTTTAATCTTATTGAACACAGTATTCTACAGGAAAATTTACTTTAAAATATCATAAAAATAGGTAGACGTAAAATGTCAAAGAAAGATTTCGTTTGCGTGTAATTTATTTCCTTTTTTATTTTGTTCATTGTCATTCGTTTTCATCTGTAGTTATTTGAATTTTCTTGCAGTCGGTGTGAATATTTCTCTAAACATTAACTAAAACTAGGTAAGACTGATACAGGCCAAAAGAAGAGCTATCCATAGTCTCTTATGCCAAATGACTGCTGTTAAATAAAAGCGATATTTCGAGTTTCTTCTGTAAAAATATCAACGTGGAACAAAAGCAGTTCTTACGCAGAGTAGTAAGGCAGAGTTTACTTGAATTTAAATTACTGTCAGACCTCTTCAAATGTGATAGGGCTTTTTCAAGTGGCTATTTGTCGCTGGAAGAAGCTTCTCTTAATGGGATGGCTGCTAGGCATGGAAGTCGGAAATATTCGGATTTGTCTTGATTAAACTTATTCCAATGATGACAACGTTCAGAACAACGCAGGAAACGACAATTTCAACGCATGTAATGCATACAAAAGGTTAAACATTAATGAAACGAATTTTCTAATTTCTGTCTATGGTCAACGCTGTGAACAATAACGAGTGGCGATAGTCTGTTTTCTGCATGAATGCAAGCTTCAGGTCTATTGACTTTGTCGGAGTTACCTCCTCCTAAATTCTGACAACATCACTTGGTGGAGCTATCCCTAAACTATAAATACTTGAGTATACTTCGCTCTCTCTCTCTCTCGCTCTCTCTCTCTCTCTCTCTCTCTCTCTCTCTCTTTCCACTTTTCATAGACAATCTTGAAAAATGTGATCTATCGTGGTGATACGGATTTCCCACTTGTATGAAGACGCCATGAACATTATTCATACACACACTCACGTATGTACGTACGAACATACTTTCAAACATGGACACTTTACTTTCACGCACACACACACACACACACATACACACAGACACACACACACACACACACACACACACACGTTAATGTTTTTGTCTTTTGTTGTTTAATATATATACCTGTTTGCACATATATATGGGTTCTTGGTTGTTTTCTTTCGCGTTTTTTTTTTGTTTTTTTTTGTAGAAACATTCTCTTATACTGCCATATTTGTAGTGGACTTTATTTCAGGAGTTCCACACGTGTTCATATGACAACGCGTAAAAACCCACGGTCCGCTACATCTTCATTGGCCACTCTTATGCTTACACACGTTCTATCCCTAATATTTTCCACATTTACACATGAATATACCATAGCGTAAAACTTTATTTCTATCATATATATATATATATATATATATATATATATATATATATTTGTTTTATATATATATATATATATATATATATATATATATATATATATATACATACAAAAACAGACATATATATACATAGACATGCACACACACACACACATATATATATATATTTGTGTGTGTGTCAACATATATGTCAAAATATGATTTTTTGTGCAATCGTAACACTAAGGTTGATTTTCGAAAATTTAAGGGAGACTTTTTTTTTTTTTAATTTACTAATATGGCAATTCCAAGAATTTTATTGTTGCATCCATTTTATGAGTGAAAGTGGGAATTTTGTAACTGTTAACAATAACACACTCCCCCAAAAAAACATGTTTCGACTTGCATTACATTTATTTTCGTCTCGGATGTTACCTGAATTTTGCATAAAAAGAAAAATAATATCCAATCCCGATGATGATAGGATGACGTATCGAACGCACTATCATATTTATGGAATAAACGGAACATCTAAAAACAGGGATCGCATCATTCAACGAATGGTTAGTGAGTTAATACATTTTAAAGTGAATTCACCATTAATTAGATTAACCTTACTAATATATTATTTGTATGACTGTTTCATATATATATATATATATATATATATCAAAGTATATAATTGGTATACACGGAATGAATTCCAATAACCAACAATTACTATTCTTAAAAGAGTGCTCAATACAAAGTAGAGCAGATATAATTATTTTTTATAAAAAAATTTATAACATAAGTATGTTATAAAATCACTACAAAAATAGCCATTTTGTTTCAACACACTCTGTGTCTTATCAAGTGATGATGTTGAAAAGAAAATAAATGGTTTTAAAAGTTTCAGATTAATTAACGATCCTACACTAGGGGGAAACATTGTTACAAAAGCTAGAATAACCAATCAAAAACGAAGTATAGAAAGATTCAAAAGCTTGACAACGAAATCATGCTATAATAGCTATTCAGATCTTTAAATACGTGTAATATTAAAATTAATTTATACTAACTAATAATCATAAATTTACATGATAAAATTTAATATTAAAATTAAAAACTGGCAATTTTTAAAATCCAAATTTAATCACTATTAAGTTTAAAAACTACAAAATTATTGAGAAAAGAAAAAATATATATGTTTATTCAGTTCATTTCTTCATTGAAATTACGTTCGACAAGACAAAACGCTATAATACATCCGGTCATTTGATAATACATGTATATATATTTTTCTCTTTTTCCCTTTCTTTTCCGTTTTTATTTTAAAGTTTGTGAATATGGTCTTAAACTCACGCGTGACACAACAAAAACACAATCAGATAATAATACATAAGCATCCAGACATAATTAGATACACACACACACACACACACACACACACAGACACACACACACACCCACAAAAAAAAAAGGAGAGGTGGGGGGAATAAATGAACATCTCTACAGCCCTTTATGAAAAAAGGAGACGTGGAAACTAACACTTATACATTCACAGATAAATGTGAATACACTCTACATACACATAGACACCGATATATACACATACATACATCCACAGACAATGGCATAGACATTGAGAAATCACAACCAGTAAATATTTCAGACTTAAATAAATGCTAACCACTTATTGAAATATAACTTAAGGGAGCAAATATACAAAGATAAAAATGTTTAAAATAATATTATTTAATATATTAAAACGAAAATTCTAAAAACCATAAATATCAATAAAATATATATATTATTAATCATATAAGTTGATAATAGTCTCATTATATATTTGGCAAAGAAAAACAGGATAAAGAAATCCACAAATATATACATATATATATATATATATATATATATATATATATATATATATATATACACGGCAGCAAAAACAAATTAACACACATAAATATATACTCATACATACATATACATACAGAAATACATACAAATAAATATATAAACATAAACATATACGTACATATACATATCTATGATAACAAGTACACATGTACGCACATATACATATAAACCTAAATACACATACATATATACACACATAGACTTTTTATGCACACATACTTAGATATATAAAAAAAAAACCGTCATGATATACCAAAGTTTCCATACCCACACATACACATAGACAAACTCATACATAATAGGTGCCAACACACACACATATATATACATACACAAACATACATAAATATATATACACACATACATACATATCTACAAATAAACATATATATATAAATAAATATATCTATCTACAATAACAACTACCCATATATACATGCATACATAAAAAATACAACAACATTCAACCAAATACATATCTAAACGAACTAACATATAGATACATAAATATACCTTCAAACACCAACACACAGCAATATACATATAGTCTAACATACAAATATATAAACACATTCATACAAACAGAAATATACTTAAATATAAATACACATACACAATAAAATAGGACATACAGATATATATATATATATATATATATGCACACACATATATATATATATATATACATACACACATACAAATACACATACATATATATGTACAAATATATATCGTACACAAAGCCGAAATTAAGGGTACCTAGTGAGGAACGAACTCATTCTCAGTCGCACCTAATCTAGCGAACCATGCTGGCCAACCATTATACTGCCGTGATTTTATCATACATATACATATACACACACATACATACATATACACACATACATACATATATATATATATATATATATATATATATATATATATATATATATAACCACATACACACACATATATATATATATATATATATATATATATATACAAATATATATATATATTTACATACATACATACATACATACATATACACACATACACACACAAATACATACATATACACACATCCATACACACATACATATATAGGCACACACATACACACATACAGCAACAATTATTAACCTTTTCTCTTATAATCTACTTTTACCTTCCCACATAATATATATATATATACACACACTCATATATATATGCATACATACAAACCCCACACATACAACCACACATATAAAAAAAAAAAAAAACCATAAATACATTTATACACCAACCTACACATTCCTCAGTGCAAATACCTAACCAACACAAAAAATAAATATATACACATTTACACCAACACTAATAACACTATGCAGGTAAACAATACACACTTATATCGTAAGTATGACCATCATGCAATAAAAATACTAATCTATTAAAAATACAGCGACATATCATTATCATTTAAAGTATACGACCCTACACTAAGTTAAATTTATAACGGTGTTTACAATTTACTGTAAGTTCATATCTTTGATTTAAGAGATCAGCCTTGTTTTTTAAATCTAATAATTTCAAATTTTTCATTAAGGCATAGGTAACATGGGGTATATAGGGAGTTACATGTACGAGCTTTCTTAACCAAACTCCATTTAATCGTAGGTGTTTTGTTCTTATCTTTAGATTCCAAAAATACTTGGATAATGAAGTCATGTACCTATATTCACTGTGATTAAAGGATTGCATATGCCCCCGCCAGCGTTCCTTGAATGTTTTCATAGTAGAACCAATGTAAAACTTCTTTATATTTGGATTTTCAATTGTTGAAACAGTACCAAGATAGACTACAGAAATAATCCCACAGTTATTTTGTAGTGGACAATTATTCGGATTCCTACAATTACATAAGTTGTTATTTGTATTCTTATAATTAGTATTACAGTTAGTAACCTGTTGATTAGTCAAGCCTTTTGAACTCCTATACTTGTTAAAGACTATGCTGTTATGTTTTTTAATTATCTGCTCTAGGTTATCAGCACAACTATAGCTTAATTTAAGGGTATTAGGATTAAATATTTTACTAAGTGGGTTAGTTTCAGGGTTGGGGAAATGTTTTTTGATTAGGTTTATAAATATACGCCCTAACTTAGTTTTGACCATAACATTGAAAAAGGAGGAACCAAATAATCTTTCTAGATCTTCTTTTCCTATTATGGTTGCAATTAACAGGGTTTTTTTATATTGAATAGTGGTATTTTTTGTATCCACTATTTTTTAGTGCAGAATTATAAAAATCACTATGTTTATTGAAAAACCTCCTTATTTTAAGAGTTAGCGCTAATTCTAAATTCAATGGAAGAGGGTATATGTTTGATAACCGAAGGGGGATGGTTGAATTAGGATGCACGTATAATGGGTTGGAATTAACCTTCACATATGGTTGGAAAATATTGTTAGCAAGATCTAGGGTGACATCTAGAAAATCTACTTGTCTAACATTAGTAGTAACTATTGTCCTAAGACCTAAATCCTTAAATACCCTATAGATCATTTTCCTAATACGGTCTACCTTAATTTTAGTTGAGTTTTTAACAACTAATAATCCATCATCTCTATATAATTCTAAACTATCTGAATCCAGACAATCGAAGGCACTTAAATTATATAAAAGAAATAATCCAACCAAGTCCGAAGCTTCAGAAGAATCCAAAGAACCCATGGAAATGTCAAAATTGTTGTTGGAAGACTTTTTGGTCCACTGTTCATCCTTGTAAATTAGAACAGAATTTCGACACTTCATGATGATGTCGATTTCACTATCAGAAATAGTAGAATATTCCCGGGCGAAGTCCAATGCCAAGGGGAAAAGATCCTTCGATATAGATGGATAATAGTCGATAATATCGATGCTTATGTATAATCTGATTGTGTTTTTGTTGTGTCACGCGTGAGTTTAAGACCATATTCACAAACTTTAAAATAAAAACGGAAAAGAAAGGGAAAAAGAGAAAAATATATATACATGTATTATCAAATGACCGGATGTATTATAGCGTCTTGTCTTGTCGAACGTAATTTCAATGAAGAAATGAACTGAATAAACATATATATTTTTTCTTTTCTCAATAATTTTGTAGTTTTTAAACTTAATAGTGATTAAATTTGGATTTTAAAATTGCCAGTTTTAATTTTAATATTAAATTTTATCATGTAAATTTATGATTATTAGTTAGTATAAATTAATTTTAATATTACACGTATTTAAAGATCTGAATAGCTATTAGAGCAGGATTTCGTTGTCAAGCTTTTGAATCTTTCTATACTTCGTTTTTGATTGGTTATTCTAGCTTTTGTAACAATGTTTCCTCCTAGTGTAGGATCGTTAATTAATCTGAAACTTTTAAAACCATTTATTTTCTTTTCAACATCATCACTTGATAAGACACAGAGTGTGTTGAAACAAAATGGCTATTTTTGTAGTGATTTTATAACATACTTATGTTATAAATTTTTTTATAAAAATAATTATATATATATATATATATATATATATATATATATATATATATACATTTATACAGAGTGTCCATAAAATTTGTGTGTACTTTTAAAAAATTATAATTTTCTTTGTATTTGCGATAGAAATAATTTGTAAAAGGATTAGAAAGAAGAAAATCTATATGTTTTAAGGTTTTATTGAATTTTTTTTTAAGTTTTAACATGTCCCCCATCATTAGCAATAAAAAGAGTAATACGATTTTGGGGTTCACGGAAAACACTTGCCAACTGATTTTCAGTAATGCCTGAAATCACATTAGTTATTTTAGCTATACTTAAAAACTAGGTACATTAAACTTTGTAACATTTTTTTACAGATTATTTCTATCGCAAATACAAATAAAGTTATAATTTTTTAAAGTGCACACGAACTTCATGGACACCCTGCATATATATATATATATATATATATATATATATATATATATATATATATACTATAAAAAATTTAAAATCAAACTCAGCGTTGCTACTGCACGCTCCAAAAACAATAACTCATTTCCAATAGCATTTTCAGATAGAACAATACATATATTTTCGTTGTCCTCTTATTACTAAGAGAAAAAACAAGAACTACATCTATTCCATACCTGAAGATGTCTGTAGGAACAGACGAAAGCTTGTAGTAAAAATAAGAACTAATGCGGCAGAAATTTATAGAAACAAGGATCTTTTCATTCATAACGGATTCGGAGGTTTTGTATATTATTTGAATTGTTTTTGACGATGGATTTCTCGCCAATTAAATCATTAACCTTTGCATTTGTTTTTGTGTGAATAATTCATGAATATATATATATGTGTGTGTGTGTGTGTGTGTGTGTGCGCGCGTGTGTGTGTGTGTGTGTGTGTGTGTGTGTGTGTGTGTGTGTGTGTGTGTGCGCGCGCGCGCCAAAACCGACTCGGCCTCATTAATCTTTAAAAATATTTTTATTCGTTTCCTGTCTTTTTTTTCAATTTTCCTGATTAATGAGACTCCATCGATAAAACTATTATTTAACATTATTGCGTCATTCATTCTCAAACAATATGATTATTATTACAGTTTGCATCCCGAATCCAATGTTTCGAAGACGAATCTCTACATCACTTCTTAAGTGTATCAGTAATCGACTTCTTTTTTTTATAAGCACTTTTTTTATAAGTACTTTCATTGTACCTGTCTGTGCGTAGGTGTAGAATGTCATGGTTCATTGTCCTTTTCATCGTTTTTTTTTTTTTTTTCACTTTTTTTTAACACACATTTTCTGTTTTTACTTTTTTTTCTCTATTTCATCATTCATTAATGAAATATTATTTTTACTGGATACACGCATTGACTGAACGCTCCGGTTCTTTGTTTATTTATGTCTACCGGCCTGAATATTCGAAAAATCTGATTGGAGAAAAATATGATCTCTGCGGTAAGATTCGAACCTACTTTCCCCTGGTGGAAAATATCATTTGACCTGTCGTGCTTTAACCTCTCAGCTACAGAGTGGATCAATGTTCAAGTAAACTTAATTATTTTCTTTAAACCCAACTTTGTTTCTGACTCTTGAAATAGACATATCCGGCTGGATTCGAACCTGCGTCCCCTAGAGGAAACCTTCATTAGGCCTGACGTAACCTCTCGGCAATTTGGCTCTTGAAATAGATATATCTGCTCAGTTTCTTATCCTAACGTAAACAAAGCAATTTGTAAAGAAAAGAGATGAGTTTTTATTTGTCAATCAGACAGGTTTTCATTATTTAATCATTATTTTTATGTATACTTGTAGTTGAGTAGTTACTACCATTGTGGTAAACTAATATAGTTCTCTATATCCTGCAATTTTTGAAGCGCTCTAATTCAAATTAAAGTTTTATAATACAACTTTCACATACTGTTAGCCCATATCATCTAAAAAAAATGGTACTTACGCGGGTACTTGACTACGCATGTGTGTTTCTGTGCATGTTGCAGAATTTTGTGATGTCAACGAACGCTCGTTACCACTTTTGGTAATGTCAACAAATACTCGTTGTTATTTTCGTAATGCTCGTTGTAGTAGAGACTTTGTAATCGCAGATAAAACTATTGTACCGACGTTGAACAATGCTGGTGTCAGACGCCTTCGAATATCACTCGCACTAATAGTACTTGTTCGATAATACTGGCTCGAATAGTAACCACTGAATAGGGATCCGTGTTGTGATCAGTATAGAGAAATCGTGTAGAAATAGGGAAGAGAAGAGACAATAGCGAAACGAATGCTAATAAAGGATAGAATAGAAATGGTGAACCATTAGACGTCACCTTAATTCCAATATATACCTTTCCTTTGCGATTACGTGATCTACTTATTCAAAATGGGATCGCCTGTGTTTGCTCTCTTGCGTTCTACGTTCGAACGAAAATGTCGGCAACGATACTTTTATTCTTATATAACATAGAATAAATTATCTTCTCAATCCTGTATCCACTAATATATATATATATATATATATATATATATATATATATATATATATATATATATATATATATATAGTTATATGAATTAAACCCTAACGGTTTTATCATTCTTGGGTTGAAGTTTCAATAAATATGTCATTTCCGGTAGAATATAAGCGTCTCTGCCTCTCCAAAGATTTACTATATTTACTGTGATTTATCAGGATTTCTTGGGAAATATCTTGGAGGCTTCACGTCTCCTTTTCCACGACTTCCAATTTTGAATTCAGAATTTGGTTTCTTCTAGAATTCTTGCCATCCAAGTGTAGAGTGTTCAGTTCACTCTGCTATTGAAACAATAGGTATGAGGTGAAGGAATGCGTTGTTCCCTTTTCCAACAGTATTAATGAAGAATATAGACAAAAGACTAAGCAGGAAAATAAATTCGTTACACTGATTCCAATTTCAATAACCATTATTTCATTTAGAAATCCATTTATGTGGTCTTCACCTTCATGACGTGGGCGATAATAGCTTTCCAAACTTTTTTTTTTTTTTTGCTATCTCTGCTAATCCATGATCGGCCAAATATTCGCGCATGACGTTTAGGTTATTCGCTGCGTACCGTTTTTTTCCTTATTATATCCTGTGATTGTCAAATACTACAAGCCATCTTTCCTCATTATATGCCTAAGAAATGTAAACTGTCTCTGTCTGATACGAAATATAAATGCACATTTTATTTCCATTATCTGAAAATTGCTCATTACATACAGCATTAGTCAATGATATTCTCACCATCTGTTTGTAGAACAATATTTATGGTTCTTCATACATATATATATATATATATATATATATATATATATATATATATATATAAAACACACAGAAACACACACGCACATATATATATATATATATATACACACAAACGCACTCATATATATATATATATATATATATATATATATATATATATATATATATATATATATATATACAAGTATATAATTGGTATATACGGAATGAATTCTAATGAGCAACAATCACTATTCTCAAAAGAGTGCTCAATACAAAGTAGGGCAGATATAATTATTATTTTTACAAAAAAAAATTATAACTTAAATATATTATAAAACCACTGCAAAAATAGCCATTTTGTTTCAACACCGTCGGTGTCTTAACAAATGCTGATGTTGAAGATAAAATAAATGGTTTTAAAAATGTCAAATTAATTAACGATCCTTCACTAGGGGGAAACATTGTTACAAAGCTAGAATAACCAATCAAAATCCAAGTATAGGAAGATTCAAAAGCTTGGCAACGAAATCATGTTATAATAGCTATTCAGATCTTTAAAATACGGGTAGTATTAAAAAGAATTTATACTAACCAATAATTATAAAATTAGTGAAGGATCGTTAATTAATTTGAAACTTTTAAAACCATTTATTTTATCTTCAACATCATCACTTGATAAGACACCGAGGGTGTTGAAACAAAATGGCTATTTTTGTAGTGATTTTAAATCATATTTATGTTATATTTTTTTTTTATAAATAATAATCATATATATCATATTTGAGTGTGTGTGTGTGTGTGTGTTTTGTGTGTGTGTTTTACAATGATTTTCACCCAGTAAAATGTCAGGAAGCTACTCTAGGTAGCGAGTTAAAGTCTAAGAGTAAAAGTCTATGGGTATATATGGCGTGGAGATAACTGTTAACACTAAATACAAACAGGTTAAGATCACAGCGATCGGGAAAACATCCACTTGAGAGTTTGTTCCACAGAGCAGCCTTTTGCGGGAAGAAACTGCTCGAGAGGAAATTACATCTCACCAGTGGAATACGTTAGCAATGAGGCAGGATTTCCTACAATTTGCGTGGCATGGCGGATTTTAGCTGTGAAGTTTCGAACTAGCGGAACCAAGGAATGTAGTTTTAGATCTTTCCATTGAAAAAAAGATAGAGCAGTAAGAGACTTGCGACATTTCGCCTGTGTGAAAAGGGTTTTCGGGTGGAAATAATGTGATACCTACAGGGAAGCGGTGACGCTTTTGAACTCTAACGAGACTGGAATGTGAAGCCCAAGCAGCTCCTGTCCATTTACCTTAGCATTGCCCTATTTCAGGCCTGATCTTGATTTTCAAATACAGAGGATAACACGGGGCGTCATAAATCTACTGGAAGGGAACTAACAATTTTCTCAAAGTTTTTAGCGATGTATCGAGCGTCAAACGAGGTGTAGGTTAGAGACTACAAACAATACAACTCAAATTGTGGAAGAATCCTTTGAAGGGATCAACAGTCATCCAACACACACACACACGAGCTTTTAGATATAACTGCGCTTGTGACGTGTCCAGGAGTGCGGTAAGGTATCTAACTGTGTCAAGCAAAAGAAACCGGCTGAGATGTTCAATATTGAAAGAAAACTCTGATGCAACAGTTGCGGCTTGACAGTTCAATGAAGTTAAGTGATTTTTTTGGGGGGTGGGGGAGTGCTTTTCTTGCACCAAGGGTGGGATGGATCCAATGCAGCGTCTTTCTTCATTTTGAAATTAAATGTAGAATCATTGCTTGATATCGTCAGATCGTTTTACAAAATGAATAAGTGGCTAAGCCGGAAAAGGCAATCATATTCACTGAAAACTAACCAGAGTTATCCAGCTTAAACATATATATCCCCTCGAAGTACTCAGTTCAGTTATTCATGGTATATACCATTCATGATGCAAGCATAGGCGATCATCTATCTTTCGATACATGACTGATGAGGCAGATTTTTGCCGCAGTAGGTTGCCATTTTTTCTGCGGTAGACCCGTTGCCATCCAAGGCTAGAGAACCCGGTTTGTCCTACTATTTACCCATAGCTGGAGGGAGAAGAAGAGGATCCATACCTTTCCCAAGGTTATTAGCACGTAAATGAACGTAATGGATTCGAATGGAATTCGAACTCAGCTCTCCGATTACTCAGTCCAAGCCGCTATCCATTACTCCGCCGCATGAAATCTTCAGACGGTCATAACGATATGACAACAATTACGTATTTATGAAATTCTCAGGGTCTAGTGACCGAGGGATAAGAACGTTCACCGTCAAATTATGAGAACCGGGTTTGAATCTCCCTCTTTCTTCATGTAGAAGAAAACACAAATATAATAATTGCATCCACCTGCAAAAAAGACTAAAAATAATGGAAGCTTTAATAATAAAAAATAAAAGCCAACTCTTAACAATATTTACTACGAACAAAACCACAATGTGCTAACCGTATTCGGAAATTAATAACATCCCTACCACACACTAAGACATACACTGAACGCACACACTCAATTAAGCTGAAAAATCGAATCATCTTTGATAATGGCTAAAGTTATAGCCAAAAGCGCTCGGAAATATAAAACATTTGGACAGTTCTTACACACGCTTTGTCCAGAAAAGAAAGTTCTTGTTAGAACACAAGAAAAATTAAATAAAAATCTTAACCGTAGTACCTTGTCTGTCGTTTTTTTAATGAAACATGCATATATATATATATATATATATATATATATATATATATATATATATATATAAAATATATATGAAAATTACACATAAATTGTTTAACCTAATCCTTTATCCGACAGTTATTATTTGGTGTCTTTGGTGTTTCAGTTGCGGTTTTATGGGCAAGTTTTCAAAAAACATTTTTAGGTATAGTTTTTATTTTGAATCGGTTTTTATGTTTGTATTTGAAAATGATTTCATTACGGTGATTCAGTAATTCACCAATTTTTATTTGATTATTAATATTTTTTCTTTAATGCAGAGGCCACATCTTTCTCACAACATTTTAGGTGCTCTAGCCCTGGGTATAATTTTCCATTTCAGCTGCGAAGTGAAGCCGTTATTTTTCATATCCTAATAACAGTCAGATAATGATGTTTGATTCGTTTCTGAATGGATGGCGATGGTTATAAAAGCGTTTTTGTTTTCCAATCCCTAGCATATATTCCAATTATATTTGAATATCCTTTTTCTGGTTAACATTTTCTTTGGGAAAAATTGTCGCCTCATAAACTGTATTTTGTTACATTTCTTCAGTATTGCACTATTCCTGGTTTTCTAATCGAATTTTATATCACATGGCACGAAGGCAGCGCATATATAAAAAATTGGATGACAGGGTCAAGAATGCTGCAATACTAAAGAAATGTAACAATATCACAGACATTAAAACCATTTTAGCAAAGATACAACTTAGGTGAACTAGCCCTGTTGTGAGAATAGATGAGCATAGTCTTCCAAAAATGGTGATGTATGGACAAATACCAGACTCCAAGCGTTCAAATAGAATTCGATTCTTACGCTACAAAGACAAATTGAAAGACAACTTGAAACATCTCAAATTTCATCTAAAATCCTGGAAAACCAAAGAAGCAGAACAAAAGGAGAAGCGTAAGTTACATTTCGCTCGCAGCAAATCTGGGTTTGCACCGCACTTAAGAAAGCACAAATGAAATATGTCTTTCCCTTATCTGATTTTCTACACAATAGTACATCCTAGCATGCCTAAATTTAAAATGAAAGGCACTATCCACTGCTAACGCTCATTTATCATTCACGATAAGAGAGGACCCCATATATATATATATATATATATATATATATATATATATATATATATATATATATATATATATATATATTAAATAGTTTAAAAGAGTGCTAAAATTATAAGTTAAAGTGCTAAATATATATATATATATATACACACAAACACACAAACATATATATATATATATATATATATATATATATTGAAACGTTATTGTAGATGATATTTCTTACATGAAATAGAAGTCTGTTTATACATATTTAGTAAATTTCTATTTTTTTTACAGAGTCTAATGGATGTCCGTCATCAGTTATCTCCTGTTAATTCCTCTCTCCATGTTCTCCACCGCCTTAAGTAGGTATTGAACTCACTCTTTGTTGTGACAGAACCCAAATACATGGTACATGAAACTAGAACAGTCTACCCCAGCAAGCGAAATAAAGGCTTCAGTTCGACATTCCAAACACTTGAAGAAAGCCGGAGCGTACAAGGGCTGAAACGTTGTGGTAAATATGGCAACAAAGATGAGGATGATAGTCTGAGCAATGTAAATAATTTACATACTTAATAACTCATTTCAGAATATATATTTATATATATATATATATATATATATATATATATATATATATATATATATATATATATATATATATGCTCACATTTCATTGAAAACGGCAGACAAGGCAAGGTGGTTTTATTTAGTATTTTTATACAATTTCTCATGCGATCTAATAACATTTTTTTCTTTTCGGATGATAAAAATGAAATAGTTTGTTGTATGCATGTTTTATAAAATGATCTCATTTAAATATTCATGGAAACCTCCTACCGGACACTATTCGCAACATAATTGTTGAAAGCACCTATTTAATAGCATCATCTACATGCAAAAAAAAGGATAAAAATAATCGAAGCCTTATTAATAAAAAATAACACATAATAATATTGACTTTGAACAAGGACACAGTATCTTGACCTTGTTTTGAAAAATGAAAACATTTTATAAAATACATACAACAATTTTTTTTTTCTTATTTTAACAGTTAAAGTATAATCCTCGAAAATGGCTAAATGTATTGCCGAAAGCTTTTGGATAAAAAGAACGTTCGGACAGTTTTTATATAATTTATCATCCGAAAAGAAAACAATATTAGATCGCATGAAAATTTGTACAAAAAAACATAAATAAAACCACCTAGTCTGTCTTTTTCAATGAAATGTGCATGAAAGAATGATTCCTGCCTAAATTCACAAATTTATATACACATACGTACATACACACACACACATAGACATATATATATATATATATATATATATATATATATATACATACGTACATATACACACACACATAGACATATATATATATATATATATATATATATATATATATATATATATATAGTATCTATTCGTTTTTAGCTCATTTATTTCTATCTCATTATATCAAACATATTCATACATATTTAAATCCGTTTCTATATAACCAAACAGATATTGTATACTCTAATCTAATTTATATCCTCGAAGCTGATAAAATTTCACTTTTCATCTTATATATTTATTTATTAATGATGATTTATTTTTAAATAACATTTTCGCAATAATTTCAATTCATTATATTTCTTTTGATTTTTGCTTTGTTATGGAAAAATATTACACTCATTTCCACAGTTTTTTTTATTACAATTTATATTTTCTCATATTTGCCTTATTTATTCGACACGTCAGTATAATAGAGAATATCTAGGAAATGAATCCGAAGTATAATTCTCTTGGAAATCTATTCCATAATTTACTCCAAGAACTTTTGACTTTTAACTACGCAGATTTCGAACTGCGAGAAATTGGAAACTAGAAATGTCGCTTCTATTTTCGATTTAATTTAGGATAGCGAAAGAAATGCTGTAAAATGTTATATATTATCGAGATATTTTTTTTCCTTTTCACTGTCGCCACAAGAAGCCATATGTAAATTTTTGAATTGCATAAACATTAGTTTTACTAACAAACATTAGGTTTAAAATTTCAAGTGGATCTCTTTGTCGCATGATGGTGAGTTCAGGCTCTGAATTTTATGTGACAGCCACATATATTTTTTCAGTTGACAAATAACTATTAGCATCAAATTTAAAGATTAACATGGATAAATCGACAGATACAATATCCTCAAGATTAGACAGCAGGATATGAATAAGGATTAAGACTGACAAAAGGATTCATTTGAATTTCCTCGAGTTATAAAACAAAGTAGATTTAAAGATATCCGTGGGAATAAGCAATTAAAGCCAACCGATAAAAAAATACGTCAGGTAGATATGTGTCCGTATAGGTTAATTTATAATTATGATACTTCTTTACCTGAGAAACTTAAACATAAATTACAGTAGAATCTTAATATCCGGAATCCCTCATATGCTGTGTGCCTCATATCCGGAATCCCACATATTCGAACATGACTGATGTATTTATTTTTGTACTATTTGTTTGATATGTAACTGATTTGAAATTTCTGTTTTCCAAGAAAACTACTTTGGCTAAGTGATTATGCCTATTTCACCCTAATGGTTTGTATTGGTGCAAAAGATGATGGGAATAAGAGGAAAAGAACGAATTTGGAATTATCGCAAAAAGTGGAACTTTTAAACAGACTAGACGCTGATGAAAGTTCATTGTAAGTAATTGCTGAGTTCAACATAGGAAAGTCAATATTGTATGATATAAAATCTTCCAAAGAAATTATACTCCAGCATTGACAAATAAAACATGATTGCGATGAATCCTGAACTGAAATTGAAAAAGCTATTGAAAAGATCGTCAGTTTTATGGAAATAAAACCAGTATTCAGCTATGACGCAATGAGCATGCAAAGTTAAAAAGTGGCTTTCGTTTAAAAAATAATCAAGAATAAAAGCTAAACGAAATGCGGAAATATTTGAGAATGATATTAGAAGAGAAAGAATCATCATGCAATAACGATTAAAAATTCCTCCTTATATTATCTGCTTTTCATAGGTGGCATACATAATTTAATTGATTTTCATTAACATTACATATTTTTTTTTCTTAAAATCAATCCCGTTATATTTCATTCATCATTAGATTATTTTGTTTACTATAAAACATTAAAAATAAATGTTAAACCAAATTTCAGTACTTTTATTTTAATGTAAATATAACGCCTCATATCCGGATTTTGGAACCAATTCCTCATATCTGGAAGGCTTTCATTGTCTGGTTGTCAGGGATTTTACTGTATTGTAATACAAACAAAACCATCACGTCGTTCTTTAAGGTTTCTTAACGAATTATTTGTTTTGCTTCTGTGTATTTGAAGAAGGCATCGTTTTTACTATCTTTAAAAACGAATCAGAAAATTCCTGTTACTATAGATGGATTCAGGACATTAGATCAGAAATCGAGTCATCACATGCCCAGGATTTATAATTCTCATGATAATAGAACCATGAATAATTTTAACCATTAATATTTCAAGGGAAATATGTTTCAAGAAGGAAGTGACCTAATATCAGTGATGATATAATTAATTATTCATTCAATTTGTTAATGCTCCATAAAAGGATTCGATTGTGAAAAGTGTTTTTCTTTCATTCATTTCTGGATATTTTGATAATTCGAGTTAAAATAATAAGTATTTTCCACGTAAATACTGGTTGACTAATTATGTAGAATTTGAATAGTACGTTACGTTTTTTTTTTTTTTTTTTGTCATTCAGTTATCCGAATATAGTTTCATTGGCATATTTTAGAATTTCCCAATCCGAGTAAATATTTAAATAAACATTTTTAATTAGAGATTTCAGTTTTGCTATCAGAGAGGAAAATTAAATTCTGATCTCATTATTTTTTTTTTTTTTCAAAGCAGGTAAATATGTATTTGAAAGGATGTTTATCGGAGATGATTTAATATAAACTAGATTTTTCTCAGTGTTTGGGTTGCTATCTCTGTAATTACTTTATTTTATTAGACAATGAAATTACTAACAACTTGATGCCAATGATTGCTTTAGAAGTTATTTTCAAGCTAAGCTGTTTGCTATTAATTTACCTGTTAAATAAAAAATACGATGCTGGCAACTCAAAAATACAATTTATAGTAGGTAAATATCTAACGTTATTGGTATTTATCCGGTTTTCATTTATTTATTAAAACTCTCTCCTTCTATCTATCTCTTTCTCGCTTTCTCTATCTCCCTCTCTTTATATATACATATATATGTATGTGTGTGTGTATGTGCAAGGGAATGATGCATTGAAAGTTAAAATATAGAAAGGAGGGGTCACTTGAATTCCAGCCACACTCAACACTTGAAGCTCGGAATAAACGTTCCTACTTGTATACAAACAATACAAACAATACATCTTCAACATTCAAACACGAAAAGAAATTAATAACACCTAAAAGAAGACACTTGACAATAGCTAATGAACTGGCCAAAAAGTTTTGGAACAATGAGCAATACGCTATATTCTTGGGCGTCCTTACACCCACCGAGCGAAAAATTGTAAGAATGCTGGAAAAACTACATAAATCAACTTTTGCGTGTCTGTCATATTCAACGAAAAATTTTAAAAAGAAAGGTTGATGACTCTCTCTCTCTTTCTCTCTCTCTCTCTCTCTCTCTATATATATATATATATATATATATATATATATATATATATATATATCCAAGTATATGATTGGTGTATACGGAATAAATTCCAATAACCAACAAATACTATTCTTAAAAATGTGATCAATACAGAGTAGAGAAAATATAATTATATATCGAAAATTATAACGCTGTTACATAAGCTGGAATGACCAATCAAAATACAAGTATAGGAGAATTCAAAAATTTTGACAACGAACTTTGGTTATAATAATTATTTAATGTTTTAATGTTAGGGTTATTTCTGTCCCTGCTTCTCCAGTCAATAAATCTAACGACAAAACATTTTCTTCTTCCCCTAATGGGGCTCCACTTTCCCGTGACCACCGATATCGAAGGCCTGCTCGATAGTGATGTGACGTCACAAATGTCGTCCATGCAGTGAAACAGACAGTAATCATAATGTAACGAAAAATTGTAAGAAAAAAAATAGGTTTTACAAAACTTTTTAAAACTACATTTATAAAAGAAAGAAACAGAATTGGATTTTATACAGAACTTTATTTCATATTAATTTTAAAAAAAATAACCGATAAGAAAAAAAAAATGTTGTTGCTGAATGTTTTGTTAAAGTAAAGAAATTAAGCATCATGTTACATTTCATTAAATTTTAAAGATTGATATTCGTTCATTATTTTATTTGTTTCAAATTTGAAAACATTTTTAAAATCATAATCTGTATTGTTTTAATTTGCATATATTTATCTTAATTTTAGTAATTATTCTGTAAAGTTACAATATCGTAAGTATTTAATGATTATTATTCTTACACTACAGCAACAACTCAATTAGGAAACCAACAGACGAACAAATTACAAGTAAATGATAAATAAGAAACAAACTAAAAACAAGAAATTAAATAAATTTGATACAAAAAAGAGATTTAAAATTCAAGGGAATTTAATTTCCCTTCTAGATCATTAACACAATATAATTTCCTCTGCATTTTATATGCTAAGTCATCATTAATTTAAAGCACTTGTAAGAGCAGAATTCTCTAGTCGGATTCTCCTAGTCTGGTGACTCTCTAGAAGTATTCAATGAAGATAAATATGAGGGACTGTTTGGGAAAATTCTAGGAATAGCACCATCACGAAGATATATTTTTTTTAGTTTAACTGCAATTGTGGCACCTGTTTTTTTGTCAAAAGCTGACGATTCTCTTTTTATGTCCTCTGATCGAAAATGTAGTTCATATACCTAAAAAGATTTTAAAAACCAAACCTATTTTAAATTCTTGTGAAAATCTAAGAAAACAATCAGCAAAAATCTACAGTAATATGAAGCATTAATTTAATAATTTTGTGAAAAGTGGAGAGAATTCAACAAAAGATTATTACTGACGAAGCTATGTACAAATAAGAGAAGAATTTTTAACGTTTATTCATTTTTTTAGTTTAAAAAAAACTTTCTAATTAATAAAAGTAAAACAATTCTAAAAAAATTTTAAATTATAATAATTCTAAAAAAACTTCAATTATTTTTATGCCTATAAAAAGATTTCTTTATGAATTTATATCGAAAGTTTATTTTTAATAAAATTAGATTTAATTCTTTCAAAAACTTTCTCAACTTTGTTTTTAATGTTTTGGGAATTCTAAAGATATGAAATTATTTTAATCCTCAAAATTTCAATCGAGTTTAACAACTTTTTAAAACAACACTTTGTTTTAAAATGTGTTGTGAATTACAGACATGAAGTTAATTCAATTAAAGTTTCATTTAGTCACTAATACAACAATTCTAAAAAGTCGTTAAAATTATTAGAATTATTTTTTATGCATATAAAATATTCCTTTAGGAATTCATGAATGAATTTATATCGAAAATTTCTTTAAAGTTTATTTCTTAAAAAATGAGTTTTTAGATTTTTAAAAAGCAACACGTACGAGAATGAAAACTTTCTCGCTAGATTTGTCTTACTAACTTTATGTTATGAATTAAAAAGACATGGTGTTAATTTTATCTCTAAAGTTTCAATAAAATTTACTTATTTTTTAAATAAAAAAAATACTCACTCTGCTGAATTTAGTAGGTAAAAAATGATCTCTTCTGATTGTACGAATCCAAACATCAGATAATTCTTTATCTTTAGGGAAAGAAAATACATGTACTTTAGGGCCGTTTTTATAATTCCCTTTGCAATTTGGTACAACGCATCTATAAGGCATTGTTTTAAATTAATTCAATATTTAAAAGAAAGTATTAATAAACAATTTAAAAATGGCGCCGTAAAAATGTGATACAAAAAAAACGACACGCTTCTTGAAAGTCAGACTCAATATGATGACGTCACATTTCTCCTAAAACAGGCCTTCTCTATCGGTGGTCACGACTTTACCCACTTACAACACTCCTCCAGCCAAAACCGCCCCTCTCATTCCTAGAGAGTAAAAAATGCCAAGTGGACAAGGACACTCTGGACCCAGATATTTCTTTGCAAAAAAAAAAAAAAAAAAGCATCACTCACCACCCCCTTTAAAATGATTTCGTTCGGTGGTGTGTCGGTAGAAGATCATAGAAATTTCCTTAAAGACCCTGTTGTCATAACGTTGATTAGGGACACGGAGAGGGGGTTAATTGCATGGAACCACCTTTGGGAAGCTAAGGAAGCCTTCCATATCATTAGGATTTTGGAGGTGGGATCACCTGAATTGAGAAGTTGTGATCCAGGAGGGTCATTGTTATTCTCTGTCCCAGATCCTACAGGGCTCTAAAGGTAAGATATCTCAGGGACGTCGGCAGCATTGTCCTGGATGGTCGCATGATGACAGAGATGGGGACAGGGAGTCGCAGATTTCCGCTCAGTCTAGTGACTAGGGGGAATCAACTTAGAAACTGATTCTTAAGATATCGACTTTGAATCAGGGGGTGGTTGAGTAAGGCTACCTGTCTAGTTCGTAATCTCCTGTCCTTCGGTGTAGACGTAGATGCGATCCAGGAAACTCACTTTGCTTGCGAGTTTGATACTCGTGTACTGTTTAACGGCTATGTCATCAATTCAGCATACGGGAATCAGCTGACCAGATTTGTCTCCTTGCTGGTTAAACGTACTGTGGATGCGCGGGTGGACCTTGTCCATGTTGATGACGGAGACCATTTGACGTGAACAATAATTCGTTTTGGGGCGTTGCGGTTTATGCACCCAATGATCAGGGCGAACGTCTCTCCTTTTTTTCCGCCAGTTAAGTTCATTCTTGGTTGATTCTTCTCAATTAGTCTAAGTAAGGGACTGGGATTCCATCCTGAATCCCAAGATAGATAGATAGATAGGGGAGCTAGCGGGGGCAATGTGTGATCGTAGGCTGGTTAATCTGATTGGCAAGATTTTTCTCGATAGAAAGTAGGTCGATCACGATTGGCGAGAGATGTGGACGTGGGTACATAAGTGGCCGTCTACCCGGGTAGTCAGCTACCTAGATAAAATATTAGTGAGAAGGGCCAATAGAGAGTTTAAAGTTAGTCCCACGTTCCAGTGGTTAGGCTATTCGGACGATAGACTCGTATTGGACCGAATAGCATTAGACGCTAGGCCTAGAATGGAAGTTCAATCTGTCTTTACAGGACAGGCTGGACGTCGATTTAAATGTAAATAAATCGAAAACTGAAAATGAATCGAAAACTGAAATGAATAAATAGAAATAAACAAAATTATATAAAAACACAATGAAATAAATTAACCCATACAAAAAATATACAAATTAACAAACCACCCCCGTTAGAACAGACGAAACAGAATAAGTAAAAATAAAAAATAGAATACATGAAAACAAGTAAGAATAATCAACCCAAAGAAATAAACAAAGTAAATAATATTAAATAAATTAACAAACCAAACCCGCCAAAATAAAATTAGAATAGACTACATCAACCAATTCAAAAATTGGACGTCAAAATATGTATATCTGCTACATGACGATAAAAAGATGAATCATTACTACGTCACTCAAAAATCGAAAACCAAATACAGTAAATAAAAATACACGAAATAAAAACTAAGTAAATCAATAAAAACAACAAATAAAAATTAATCCAAATAAATAAATAAATGAACAATATAACAAAACGCCCCCGCTAAAATAAACGTTAGAAGTAATAAAAATAAGCATTAATAAGCAAAAACAAATAAAAATAATCAATCCAATCAAATAAATAAATTAATAATTTAAAAACTGCTCACCGACAAAATAGCAGAATAGACTACGGAAAGCACTCTAAACAATGGACGAATAAATAGCTTTAATTATCTTCCCAGGATAAAACAAACTATTAAATAAGTGACCTAAGCAAATCCATAAACATTTTTAATGCGTTAATAAGACATCAAAACCGAAAAAAATAAATAATACAAAATTTAATGAAAAACAAGTAAAATAAATTAACCCAAACAAAAAAACAAACAACAAACAAGCCACTCACCAAAAATAACCGCCAGAAAAGATTACCCACAATGATTACCACCACTGACACACATATATATATATAAATAGTAGAGGAAAAATCCAACATTCGCGGCCTGACGATTGCGTCTAACATGAAACAACCTGTCGCCTCTGAGTGTTGACTTCAATGTTCCTTTCTCCGTTTTACTTCTCTTAGTGCGTATGAATTAGAAGTAAATTCATTTCTCAATATTTTCTCTGTTATGTACTGCTGTAAAATAACAGATATATTTTTTTACATATAGAGGTAGGCAAATATGCTTATCGCTCATTACAAGCAAGCATCTTCAAAGCTCTTTTCGACCGCAAAAAGCTTCAAATTTGCATATTTGAAGGAATATACCTGAGTTGATTTCGTTTGTTGAATATCAATTTACATCCAGTTGATATTATGAAATATTTTATCGCCGAATGGACGTTGATATCAGACGACAAATAAGAACCTGAATAAAAACAAATAAATTCAAAACAAATAGTGATCACATAACATTAAGTGCAGTATGTGTAACGGCAAACAGATAAATTTTCCATTAGCCATGTTTAGAGTAGAGCATGTTTTCCTGATGACTGGAGGAGGAATTGTGCCATTTGTCACGCAGTCGCTAAAACGTATTCTTTGTTGTTGTTTATATATCTCTTTTCGATATCAAATTGCCGATTTCTTAAATACACACACACACACACACACACACAAACACACATAGTATTGACTTACCTGTTCCCATCATAAAGAGTTGATAATAATAATAATAATAATAATAATAATAATAATAATAATAATGAAACAAATGAAACTCCATTTTATTTAAAACTATTTTGGCATTGAACGTGATTTCTTGATTTGAGGTCGAGCTGAAATGTAGATTCAAAAAGACCTACATCTTCAAATGATTAAATGTTAGTAACACATATTGGCACAATAATAATAATAATAACAATAATAATAATATAGCTGGCCACTCGTATTCGAAGATACCCGTCTACTAGGGCGGATAGCTCAGACGCATTTAGGTTTATTCTACACCCACAGAGACCACATATGGATTATTTCAACTATGATTAGCAAAATTTTCTTACAGTTTCTGTAAAAGAGCGAGTTATCTAGCGTGATCATCAATTTGAACCAGGATTGTGAATTCGTGCTAGTACAGATATCGTCGGCAATGTGACACTATTTACTATGGTAACTGGCTAACTAATTTAACATGGAAATTAAAAACGACAAATTCTTGAAGCGAGAAAGAGCTATAACGAAATACATACCGAGTGACATATTTTTTTAACAAAAGAAAAATGGGTAAAGATTTTATTTTCTTTCATGAAGTAAGGTATTTTTTTATTCGCAGAAGATAGAAAATTCGTAAGAAAAGCAGGTATCGAATTCTGTCAGAATTAATTAATGTCATGACACGACAAGGGAAACAGAATACGGATAAAGGATAACAATCTGCCCACACGTATGGCAATAATAAAAAATTCAATTCGGTCAGAGGCATACAAAGCAGAATTCTAGAAGATAATCGAAACAGGGTCAAGCATGCGACCGAGAAAGAATTAGGTGAGACCACATCAAAAAGAATAGCCATTAATTACCTTTCGGAGATATCATTTGGTTTTGGTTCTTATGTCCCATCTGTTGTATGTCCGGATCTTGACATGAGGAGATAGGGTCGAGAAGGGGAAATCATTATTACTACCTGTAAAAGCTGTTGGAGACAGAATGCGATGGTGTTGAGACGAGAAAGACAAAGAGTAGACCACCCAGTTAAATAGTTGACTACCGATAGTTAATGAGTCAGGAAAATTCCGCTAATGATTTCCAGGTGACCCCAAGTTAAGATAAAAATTTAATGACCGCAGTGCGATTCTGGCCGATAGAAAAGAAAGAAAGAAAGAAAAAGGAAGATATTTTTTTTTACTTGGGCGATAATTGTAAAGTGAGGCCAGTCTAGCCATACCCACACTACCGAGCGTTCATTGGCTGAGTGGTGCGTGAGTGATGGGCGAAGGTAAACATATGAGAAAGAAGGGAAAATTGCTGACGCCCCCTAAGGGGATTGGTGTGAGATACCAATATGAGAAAGGAAGATTTTAGGAGAATAATTCTCCCTAAACCTCCACACATAGAGGGGGGGAACCCGTCTAAAACAGAAAGTAATTGACTTCCAAAAATGGGAAGTGATACATTTTCCTGTCCGAAGACAAAGAGAATCTTTATTGGAGATTTGGAATTATCGAAGAACCCAAACAATGACAGCCCCCCACCCCCGGGGTTTTGGTTGGCGTCCATATAAACGAACGTCCCCAGAGTTTCAGGCAGTTGGAATTACAGTTGAGTTGGGTTGGAGATCGGAGACGTACGCAGATCGACAGAGAGCTGTGAGCTCGGAGACCAGCCTCGCAGGAGCTGACTGAAAGATTTCCACGTATTCCGACTTGGACTTCTAACCAAAAGCAATTTTTTTTAAGAACGACTTAGACTCACACCACCAAAACAAGCTTTAACGAATATCGCCTGAAGATACCAAAAAGCAGTTTATTGAAAAACAAATTAAAATATCAAGACTCGCCTGAGAAACGCAAAGTGTCACGAATCCATAGAAGCTGGTTGGGAGAAAGACGCAGTCCTGTATTCAGAAAACAAATATAAAGATACTTGTTATTTTTTTCAAAACATTTGAACCTTTTGAGTTTGTTTCATTATTTTTCTTTTACATACACTTCTGCCATATCACCTTTGATTGATTTTGTCTACCTAAGATCAAATCACAACGTTGGTAGGTTAGACTAGAGATCAAAGCAGTTACTTTGGTAAGCAGACGTTGGAGGAGAGCTGGGAACGGCAAGGCTGATATCGAATCTACCCCGACCAAGACAACCAGAGGAGTTAGTGTTACACATGGTTCCGTGGTAAACCAAATTTCCATCCGAACCAGCCAAGGGTTAGATCGTGACAGATAGTGCTGCAGTCAACCTAGGTTTAGAGGCGTCACAATTGGCGGCCGTGACCAGGACTGACCGGTGGCGTCACAATTGGCGCCGCGACCAGCACAGGACAAGACCAGGGTGGCGTCACAGCAATTTCACTCACAAGGCTTGGATCAACAAGTGGTATGGTTTTTCAGGTACTTTCCAAAAGTGCCGCACGCTGAGATAGACCTCCTCCAGTCTGATAAAAGCAGGAAGTCTTCTTTTTGACAAATCGACCATGGTGATACTCGAACCCGGGTCTCATGGTCAGAATCTGAGAGTTCTAACTACTCGGCCACGTGTCAATAATAATAATAATAATAATAATAATAATAATAATAATAATGTTCAACATCAGATAAAAATAGCCCATTTAGCAGGCAAAATTAAAGCGAGAGACTGGGAATTCTCTAGAACGATACTAGATGAGATTTCTAGAAATTCAAATGACTCCGTACGGAAAAGCATGATTGATCAAGTGAAATAATCAAATTAAAAAATTAAATGAAATTCCACCAGTCAATGAAAGACAGCGCAATTAAACACGCAGAGAACATGACAATATGAAAAGCGTCGTATGTTCTATCGTAAAACTAAGATATTCCAAATGGACCTCAAAAAATTTCCAATGGTAATTAGCAAAACAGCTATAGATGTCAAAAAGTCTCAATCTATTAATGTGTAATATTTTTTGTAAAAAAATTGGAGAACCCAAAGTAATATAATACCACTGCGAGAATGCGAAAAATATCAAGCAATTAGTCAAGCTCTAACAAAATCCCCAAAATAAAATACACAGGAAATGAAAACGTATCCACATTTTAATTCTGTCATCAGTCATCAATCCATAACACTCTAAGGCAAATTTTATTAAAGCAAATTAATGCCTACAATGAAATTCCAGAATAGATCACTGAAGTTATTACATATGATCTACCAAGAAAAAGTGATCCAGAAAATAGGCCAATAACATGCCTGTCCACCACATATAAATTGATCATGTCTGTCTAGACGATCTGCATTTTCAGTGTTCTTGATGAAAACAACATTCTTTCCTTGAAAATGAATGGATGTCGAAGTGGTTCATATGGTTGCAAAGCTCAACTCCTAATATATAAAATGATCCTGGTAAATCGCAGAAATATTTAGAAATCTCAGCACAGCTTGGATAGATTACCGCAAAACCTTTGATAATGTACCACTTTCTTCGATCCTTAAGGATTTGGAATTATACAATGTCTACGTCGTAATATTAAACGTCCTTAAATATAGCAGTAAACTGTGGAAAACCCAAACTATGATTAAATCACTCCAAAGGCAGCGACACGTCCATTTGTTTGCAATTTTTCAGGGTAACTACATATGGCCCCTTCTGTTTGTCTGTATTTAAACCCCCTTTCGCATGAATGAAACAGTCATACATATGGATACAAAGTAGAAAAGAAACTCTTTAGTAACCTATTCTATATGGATGATAAAAAAAATCGTTTCAAATTACGACAATAAGTTGAAGGATATCGTCAGTACTGTAAATTTTTCAGTGGTTATATAGATATAAAATTCGGATTAAATTAGATAAATAAGCAAGAGTAACATTCAAGAAAGGAAAAATTACAGAAATGCACTCAATAGATCTAGATTTTGTCACAAAGTTTTAGGAACTAGAAGAAGGAGGAGCTTCTAAATGCTTAGGGGTCAGCGGAGGAGTTGGAATACAGTATACCCAAATGAAGAAAGAAATAAGAAATGAATACTAAAGGGGGTACGTCTGATGTTAAATACCGAGTTGAATTCACAAAACAGAATATCAACGATGACCATTTTTGGCTGTCAACATCCTCAATTAGACAATAGCTCCCATTATGTGATTGGATGTTGAAACGAGAAAGCTTTAAACTTGTCACCGTATATATCATCCTTTGACTGATGTTGATCCTCTTTATACGTCAGAATCTTAAGGATGCATCGGATTAGTTCAGCTGGAATCTTTTTTGAAAACTACTACAAATGGTCTTCAACAATACATAAAAGTCTACTTTGTTCCGTAGTAAACGATTCTATCAAATTCAGAACGGAATTTCAAGTGGGTGAAGAAGTGCAAATAAGCGATAATGCACCGACTAAGATTAGTCTCAGCATTGTTAATTCCCGTACCAATAAATCTGATCTAGACAAAGCACATACCCGTCAGTGGTTATGTAGTGCAAGGTTAAAACCTTAAACAATATTTTATTCTTGCTGTACAGGACTAAAACTAGCTAAGGAGAAATTACCAAGCATGCATAGTGAAAAATTGTGTTAACAGAATGCAGATTCTGCGATAAATTTTAGGAACAATTGAGCATCTTGTATCTGGTTGCACGGTGTTAGCACCCACTGAATATAAAACACGGCATGATAGAGTGGTCAGTATCTGAATTATAAACCATGCAACTTTTACGAAAAAAAAAAACGGCAAGAGACTGGTATGAATGTAATACACACCTGGTTAGAGAGACGGGGTGTGTAACAATTTTATGGGACTTTATAATACACACAAACAGAAGAATCAATTCTAATCACCGAGTCATCGTAAACAAAGATCACAAAAACAGAATGTTCTTTCTTATTGACATGGCAGTCCCGTTATATTTTTATGTGTCTTTGTAGATCTATAAAAGGTTGTCAAAATACAAATATCTTGACGGAATTTCATAAAAAGTAGCACATGAAGATATCAATAATACCAGTTGTAGTTTGAGCCCTCGGTTTGAGTGGAAAATGTTCCGTTAGACTCATTGAAGGGATTCCTGATAGCCTATGCCATAAAGAAATAAAACAATTTGTATGCACAACTACAGGACACCAATTATGAAGAGCTTTACCTATTTAAAATGTATGTGATTTTATTTTGTTTATTTTTTTTTAATCATTTCCAGTGGAAATCGTTTTGAAGCCTTTTTTAAACTTAGTTTTCTGGTTTCGACCCGAGAGGAAATGCGTATACAACAGAAGCAACGGAAATACTACTACTAATAATTCAATTTCCCAAGCTCTTTTGAAAATAATTATTACATGTGTTATTATTATTATTATAAATGTTACTAAAGTAGTTACACGTATTTGAGTTGTTATCGCCGTTGTTTTTTTGTTTATTTAATTTTCTTAACAGAATTGCTAACAACCGATTAGAAAGAGACTTTATACGAAAAAAATTTATGATATATATATATATATGGAGAGAGAGAGAGAGAGATGGATGGATAGAGAGGGAGAGAGATGACTTCTCACACTAGGCCAGTAGTTATTAATTCCATTGCTTAAGAAAATAAGAAAAACAAACAAACATAGCAACTAAAAAAAAAAGCCACCGAAAGCAGCGTTTAGAGTAATATGATATAATGTCGGATATCACTATATTTGTGTGAAAATCCACAGCTTAATTATTGTAAAATATAAAATTATACATCATTAGGCAAGTTTTCTTCTAAATACTTTAACGCATATATATATATATATATATATATATATATATATATATATATATATATATATATATATATATATATATATGTGTGTGTGTGTGTACAGTACTGACAAAGAGAATTCCCCTATATATATATATATATATATATATATAAATGCATTATATATATATATATATATATATATATATATATATATATATATATATATATATATATATATATATATATATATATATATGTAGGTATATATATTAGGGTATTCTCTGTCAGTACTACACACACACACACACACACACATATATATATATATATATATATATATATATATATATATATATATATATATATATATATATTAGGGGGAATTTTCTTTCTCGGTACTGTAAAACTTAACAGGAAAATTTTTTTGAATTTCTAATAAAAAATCTTTGTTGCTTGTGTCAAGATCAATTATTAAATTGTCAAAGATTTTATGATCAAGACAAAGAATTATTTTAAATAATTTTTTGTAAGTTTACTTTTCTTAAGGATACGTTTACTTACTATTTCTACTATAAGGAATGATGAATCAGTTGATTAGAACATTACATAGTCAACGAAAATGTTTTCTTGTATGACCATGTTGTTTACTACCTAATCGTTTTAACAAAAAATGAATATAACTTATTCCGATTTGTCCGGTTGCTTATACAATCTGCGCATGGACGTAATGGAAAGGCAATGACAATGAAAACTGTTTTGAAAACATATACATTTTTTGCAATTTCAAATATTTTATGCAAATAAGGAAATTTTCCTGCTTGTATTTGACGCCAACTTTTCCAAATATACAGATCTAAAATATTGGTTTTGGTATCAGCATTAAGCTATCCGATTCCTAGGATGCTTTCTGTGAGAATTGACACTGTCAATGTTGTAAAAATGGTATGTCTTACTAGAAACTATTATGAAATCAGACAATCTAATACGCATATAAGATGTACCCTGAGGTTGTATGTTAGAAATGTATTGCTTCTAACAGAATAAACCTGTTTAACACAATTATTGACTATTTGGACACATCTCAAATGATAACAATTGACAAAACAACTTCGATGTGAATTGCAAGATCCTCCCCCTCAAGCTTTAATTGAGTATAATTACAAAAAATCTATATTATGCAATGTATTTTAATTTGATGATTACTATATAAGGCATGGAGAATATTTTGCAGTGTTTTTTTTTTAACAAAAGATAGGTTTATAACTGTATCAAGTCCACAAAGATATTATAATCTGACAACTTCTGCATGAGTTTCATATAAGTTTTATGGAAATATTCTAAGCGTTGTCAGGACACCATTTATTTTCATTTGCATTTTTGAGTGCCGAAAATATACACTCTCTTTGAGGTTAATGTTTAGCACTTACGACTAAATATTATTACTGTCTTATTTTTAATTTTGAATGTTTTTCTTTTACTGATTATGTATGAGGGAAATGGTCAATTAGCAGCTTGGATTGAGGAATCGCTGAGCCGAGTTCGAATTCCATTTGAGTTCATTATACTCACTTATGTGTTGATACCATTGTGATGAATCATACACGTGGATATGAATCCATCTTTTCTCCGATTCTCTATGAGTAAAATAGCAGTAGAGTGACGATGATATACCGCTGGGTGACAATATTCTAGGAGAAGGAAACTCTGGATTCAAACCACCTGTTGCTTTGTAGGCCCTGTCTCTTTAGGCACAGATTAAATACGATAATTTTAAAAAGTAATCCTCTTCTGAGTGGAGGAAGGGGCTAACCTCAACATGCCCAGTGCAAAAGTAACCGTCAAACAATTTCACTATTCTCATTTGAATGCCACTATGAACCATAGAAACGTAAAAATGCGCTAACTGAATAAAAAAAATTACCATTCGTAATCATCATTATGTTATAGATTTTATTCTTTTAAAATGAGTTTATATCAGACCGATATCTGAGTTGAATGAATTAAAACAAGACTTTCCATCAACAGACGTGACAGAAAGAAATCGTTTCCTTCTATGGAAGTGAAACCATAAATGTTTGGACATACCAACAATGACTTGTCCATTTTTGACGGAAATATTGTCTCGAACATTCCACTCTAACTGAACATCCAAGTTCTTCCAATACTAGACTGTTGGAAATCGTAATTGAGAAAAATACTACGCAAAATGCACGAGTATTAAGAAAATAAATATCACACATCAATCATAAAAGACAACCATTATGAAATTATCATATGACTGGTTCATACCGTAATAAACAGTTGTCTTCCGCACGTCATTTAAATCTTGCTACAGAACTTTCTTTCTGTGTAGTATCAAAAACAGGTTTTAAAAGTGGGTTTTATATATCAATAATCAACAAAAATGACCATAGTACGAACATTCTGACAAAGGTAGTACCAGACCCAAACCGCATTTATACATGAAAATATTGCCGTGTTTAATGTTTTATCAAGCGAGTTTTAGCCAAATGAAAGAGAAACCACGAAGAATGTTTGACGTCAATTGCAAGCATTACTCAAAAATAACAGAAAATATTCCTGTCATTTATTAATCGTAAAGGCATGTTGCTCATATACGATATTTCAATACGTCATATTACCGGAACAGATTCGATAAAAATAATGACACTAAATATGGAATTTTTGCCTCATCATTTTTACTCTCGTGTTCTTCATTCATTTAGCTCTCATATTTTCATATCATTACACTAAATCAGTTATGTTCCATGCGTGATACACGCTGAGGCGATTATGTATCTTTCGAGACAGATTTTTCAATCAGTAGGTTGCCAATTCTTTCTGCGAGAGACCAGTTGTCATCCCGGTCTGTCCTGCTATAGCGCAGGGAAGAAGAGGATTCATATATTTCCAAAGGATATTAACACGTAAGTGAATGTAATGGAATTCGAACTCGGCTCTCCGATTCTTTAATCCGAGCCGCTGTCCATTCCGCCACCACTACTGCCATCTTACACAAAATACGGGAGATTTATCTCTTCCTACGTACCCTCCTGTCATTGCTCGATCGGTTACCATGTTTTCATATGATTGAACTAAATACGCAAGTTTTAACGTCTTTCTCCTGGATTTGTTTCATATAGCTATCATCATTTCTGCTCGTATACATATCTTTAGTGGAAAAACAATTTATTAATTTTGGAGAGGTTATAACTCATACTGTCGAAGCCTGAAGAATTCTACAATACGCTGGATAAAAACAAAATTGCCAAATAAAAGGGACAATTCATCGATAACGAGAGGAAATATAATATTGATTACATTACATATATAAATTGAAACCAAATACATATTTATCTCTTTTCTATCTAAATATGTGTCCTGGCATTTTTTGCGACCTAGTTTATACCTGATCTCACAGAAAGTTTTAACACTTCTTTTCTTTCATTCGATTATTTTGTCTTACTTTTCGCTGCCGAAAATAACTTTCATTTTTTTTTCTCTCTCTACCTAAATACTTAGTAAAACAGTTTACACCTTATTCCGTGTAAACACCTCTATGTTCATATGATACAGTTCCTCTCTCGTGCAGACGTACACATTGACACATTTAAAGGATTTCTACTCAGACTGAAGGCGATTGAGAGTGTCTCGAATCTCTAAACCGAGAAAACTGATTATGTGTTGTAACTGCTTAATTCACGCGTTGTTTTTCAGCCAATCAAACGAGGAAGAATGAAGAACATCCCGCAGTTCATAGCTCATTAGCTGAAGACGCCTATCCATTATCACGACGACTAAAGCAGAGCGTATTTGGATAAGGCATTCTTAGACTACATAAAATAGTTTACACCTCGTGTCTACACTTGTTAACGTAATGCACTCAGAAGTGCCGACGAGTTATGCGTATAGCATTACTCATTGATCACTCCAATTACATGCGAGCGTGGCAAACATGTCTCCGTTCAACGAACAGTTACAAACATCTACCTTTAAACACAGAACTACAGGCCTAGACAAATGGTTAGTTGGTCTCACGTGTCGTTTCATAAGAGTTCGTCCAGTGCAAAGATTTAAGTACTTTTTGTAAATATAAACGAATTTTAGTTACATGATCTCCTAAACGAATACCAAAGATTGTAATCCTGTGCCGGACTAGAATTAATACTTTGTCAACAATATTTATATAATATCAAATGAAAGAGAGGTTCTATAAATCTATAGAATGGCGTAATAATAAATAACCAAAGGAAGAGAAAAAGGAAAAGAAATTCCTTATTAGGACATTTGCTTCCTCGAAAAAAACCCTGTAAAACGTAATATTTTTATGGGTGGAGTTGCTCTCATCCATACAGCCCTCACCGCGCGCACACACACACACACATACACACATATATATATATATATATATATATATATATATATATATATATATATATATATATAAGGTCAGCCTTAGTGGTGATCATCGAATCACTGCGAATTCAGGGCTGTCATTCTCCTAGACTAGATGCGAACCTAGTATACGGACATCAGATTACCCTGCTATTTACCCAATAGTCGGTGGTATTGTATTCAGATTTTACTTCTCGTAGACTGGTTGCCACCTACGGTTATAGGAATCGATCTCTCTTACTATTTACACCCTCCATATATATATATATATATATATATATATATATATATATATATATATATATATATATATATATCATTAAGCAAAGTGAAAATATGCCATTTAGATGATTCATGTATTAAGCACATCTATTCCGGATTTTCATAAAATAAATTTTGTGTATTGTTCTGTCCACTCCTCAGGGGATATCAGGAAATTTCTGACAATTTTATTATTTTCCTTATTTGTATATTAAGTCAAAAATATTTTATGTCCCTTTTTGTTGGACGATTTTTCCACTGTATATCCACGTATATATTTGTGTACACGCTTTACGTGTGTATATCCCTCTACGTGTGTGTATGTGCACATGTGTAATTTATCGTGGTTATGTCATCTTTTCATAATTGATTTGTCTTCTTTACTTTCTCGTTATATCTTTTTCTTTATTTACTTTATCTTTCTGCTCTGAGTGTAAAACGTTAATGGACCGAAGATATTTTTGCGGGGTCAGTGACGATTCAAATTACGTTAATATTACAAAATCTTGATTTATTCCGTGTTTCTATTTATTTAATGCATAAATAACTAATTATTATCATTTTTATTTACTGTTTCAATGGCAAAGGGAATATTTTATATGGGGGAAAATGGATGACAGGTAGAAGATGTTTTCTTGTCACGCGTTTCATCCCTGAGGACTTAATCGGACTAAATTTGTTATGGTGGTGAGATTGCACATTTGCCCAATCAATGCATTCTCTGATTTTAAAATTCATTTTTTTTTATCAAGTCGATGTTATTTATATTCTTTTTCTTTTTCTGTTTCTTTCCATCAGTTTTTGTTAGTAGATATGTAACACTGTGACAATAAAATTTCTTTCAGGAATGTTGAAATGTTGTAAGAGCCCGGGCGCAAATTGTCACTTCGTCATACATTTTTTGCAATATTTTTCTCCCTGTATAAATATATGTATATAGGCATTCACACACACACAGACACACACACACAGACACACACACACACACACACACACACACACATATATATATATATATGCGTGTGTATTGGAGAAATTGTAGGAAGAAACGCGTCACACGTAAAGATTTTCACTTTGTCATAGACTTCCCCCAATACTGTTCTTGATATATAAAAATATATATCTCTCTCAGAAACACTCATACATATCGTTATATATATATGTATAGATAGATAGATAGATAGATAAAGAAATGGGCAAAGTCCGACAATTATTTTAAGAAATTTTTATTCATTTTTTCAAAAATATTTCAGTAAATGGTATGTTTATTATAAACAGTATTAAACAACATTTACTGGCCTGAATGTGCGAGAAATTTTCATAGAAAATATTCGTCCTCGGACAGGAATCGAACCTGTTTCCTAAACAGAACCGTCAGTTAGCCGGACGTGCCTTAATCGATTCAGAGGTTTAAACTGCAATATTCCATGATTTTTTCACGTAAATTCATATCTGCTCATGGCGTATCTAAATGTAAACAAAAGATGTCATACATTATGAAACGGACAAAGTCAGACAATTAATTTAAGACATTTTTATTTTTTCCTGTCGGAGGACAAATATTTTCTATGAAAATTTCTCGGACATTCAGGCCGGTAAATGTTGTTTAATACTGTATATTATAAATAGAGCAGCATTTATTTAAATATTTGTATCTATAAAACGAATGTATAAATGTGACGTCGCCCCCCTGGTCGCAGCGTCGACTGTGTCGTTCGATCTCGTTCGCGGCACCAGTTGTGACGTCACGTGCTCTCCAGGCTCTGATACCCTGGTCACGGACAGCACCAGTTGTGACGTCTTTGCCGCGGCGTCAGCTGTTCGCTCCTCGCTGCTCAAAGTGTGACGTTCTAACCCTTTGGTTAGATGAATACCAGCCTCGCCGTTCCCAACTCACTTCCAACGCCTGGTTACTAGGGTAACTGCACTGATCGCCGGTCTGCCTACCCACGTTGGGATTAGATCTTAGACAGACGGGATCAAACAGGGGTTGGGGCCGTATGCCAGCTGGGTTCAACGGGGGTGATAACATACAAGTAAAAGAAAAACTCACGAGGTCAAAAATTATTGTAAAAAAAGGGTAACAACCTTTTATATCTAAATGTTCGTTACACAAAATTGTTCCTACCTCCCGACCCGTTTTGTGGACTGTGGCACCAAGCTTCTACCATACAACTTTAAGACTTCGAGTTGCTTGTTCTCTAGAAATTTGCATTTCGGGGTGTGGTTTGGTTTCGACACTGGGCGCTGATCTGTGCCAGTCGTTCACGGCTGATTTCCCTCGCCGTCAGTGCGCGAATTAACTTCTCTTCTGCTTCGGGTGGACGAATTTATTCACTTCGACTTGAGTTTGGATGAATTTCTCGTCATAGGCTTAGTGTGATTCCACCTTCTCCTAGTCACAACTGCAAGTTAACTTCTTCTTCGTCCGAGGCGCAAACCCAACTCCAACTGCAACTTCTCTGCCTGTCCGGCCTGTAACTGTCTCGCCGTCCGCCCTGCAACTCTTCTGCCTGTCCGGCCTGCAACTCTTCTGCCTGTCCGGCCTGCAACTCTTCTGCCTGTCCGGTCTGCAACTTTAACTTCTCTTCGACTTTCGGGCTGCAGCTCCAACTCTTCTTAGGCTTTCGGGCAATCTTCTTCACTTCGACTTGGGCTGGACGAATTTCTTCACTCCGGATTCTCTTGCCCGCAAAGGGGCGAATGAACCGGGCCCGCCGCCCGCGTTCAAGCTCCCTCGCTGTCCGCTCTGCAACTGATTTCTGTCGATTGGGGTCCTGCTTTTATTGACGCCGTAACAAACTGGGGTGG
>CAHIKZ030001059.1:505000-572500 GCA_903632075.3 Acanthosepion pharaonis | reverse complement strand
ATATATATATATATATATATATATATATAGTAGACACGTTGGATGATTACCGAATTCCAATTCCAGGCGAATCCATTTCATTCACTTATATGCTAATACTCTTGAGATGTATGAATCCTTTTGTTCTACCTCCAGCTATGGGTAATTAGCAGGACGAACTTGATTCTGTAGCCTTGGATGGCAACTGTTCTAGGAGAAGGACAACTCTGAATTAAAAACCAGCGAAAGGTTGTTTAGGGACCATGTTGCACGTAGTGCGCTAGGTCTCTGTATTGAGCCCTTCAAATGTGTGGTTGGTTCTGCACAAACCTTCACTACTATAATCAAATCATTCATATGTGCTGGTGTCTGGTTGTCAGTTCCTATGAACTAAGTTGTTGACCCTCAACGTCGAATACGACAGGAGAATACCATATATTATATATATATATATATATATATATATATATATATATATATATATATATATATGTGTGTGTGTGTGTGTGTGTGTGTGTGTGTGTGTGTGTGTGTGTGTGTGTCTGATAACTGCTAGTTCATTACAGGAATAGGCCATCTCTTCTTTGTGGACTATGTGTTCATGTGCCCATAAACGACGGTATCGCAAGTCAGTTTGTTCCCTCATACCATTTCATATATGGGATAATCGAAAGGCTTTTAGAGTGTCATGAACATGACTTTCTTCTCTTGTACTTTCGTGGTGCTTCCGGAGACAGACATGTAATTTTCATCGCGAAACAGATATAAGTACTCTACAGGCCTGTCAATAGCAACATCCACGCATACGCCACGACCCTAGCAAATTCACTACGAGATAGAACAAACTTCACGCAGATGTTAATTACATGCTCAGAATGAATGCGTTCTCGGATCGTGCCAACATCACCTTTCCAAGAAGCTTTTTTCAATTTCGAATCTCAACTCGTTTGGCTGACCTCAAAGAGACTGCAATCATAAACAACTAGCCTTGTCAAACAAGACGTATTATTTGCGATTTGTCCAAGATTTTCATACTAGCACCATATCTGTTCCGCTTGTCTTTAACGACTTCCTTGAAACATTTATTGGGTATTTGTCAGGATTGATTGCCATTAGCGATCTCTCCGTAAAACAGGTGCTTAGGCAATCTCTCATCTCCCATCCTCCTAACGTATCTGGCACAGTCCACGCGAGTGCTCGCACACACACGCCTGAGCACGCGCAAACACACGCCACTCTCGCACACGTGTGTATGTATGTATGTGCATAGAAGTTGGTTGTAATTTCGAACTGAGCCGTTTATGATGCATGACACGTAAAAATAGAACAATCTACTTCTGTGGATGAAATAAAAGGATCTGTTCGAAATTATAATCTCCTGAAGAAGGTCGGAACGTACAACGGCCGAAACGACGGGAATATGGCAACAAAGATAAAGATAACAATCCGAACATTGTAAATAATATAAAGTGAAATATGTACAGTTCAGATAGATAGATAGATATGAACAGACTGAGATAGATAGATAGATAGATAGATAGATAGATAGATAGATAGATAGATAGATAGATAGATATGAACAGACTGAGATAGATAGATAGATAGATATGAACAGACTGAGATAGATAGATAGATAGATAGATAGATAGATAGATAGATAGATAGATAGATATGAACAGACTGAGATAGATAGATAGATAGATAGATAGATAAAGAGAGAGAGAAAGAGGAAGAAAAGTGATAATAATTAAAAGAGAGAGTGTGAAGGAAGTGTAAAATGATTGTAATTAAAAACTGAATTTTATCTTACAGGAAAATATTATTCTTTTAATTAAGGCTTCAGGTAATAATTAATCATCGACAATAGGTGATAATACTTCGTCTCGTAAAACATAGCCTGGAGATAGAACTCAAAACACAGGACACTACTTGACAAAGTTTTCAGAAGCCAATAAAATTTGGCGAATATTAAATTCGCGTTGCGATTTCCTTATTATCGCCTCGGTTGTGTTTATTGAAATGACTTATTTGTAAATTGTGTTTTGATACCCAGCAGAAAAAAAAAATACGATAATTAATTTCTATAATCTTTTTTTCTGATTCTTCATTTCTATAAGGATAGTTAAATACTATAATCTTCTGGTAAATGCTAAAGTTAATAAAATATTTTTATATATATTGAGTTTTAACTTGAATCCTAAATTTTATTTCTCGATTTTCCTTCCGATATGAAATAACAAACGGAAATGCAACAAATCATATTTTCCGAAAATATGAAATCCGAAATATTTTGTTGGAAAATATTTTTTCCGAAATTAATAAAATTCGACGTCTCTCATGTAACAATAAGTTGGATGAGGTTACTTAAGATAAAAAAATAAACTATATATTGATATATTTTGTATTTCCGAAATAATCTTTTTTTCTGTTACATGCATAAATACACATACACACACACGCAAAAACACAGACACACTGACACACACATATATATATTTATACACAAAAACATATATATATCTATACATATGTGTGTATGTGGACATATATATATATATATATATATATATACTAAATCTTATTTTTTATTGCCGGAGTTGTTTTTTGGGGTTTTTTTTTCTGTTTCCTTTTGAATTTGTATATCTGATGAATTGGATCATATTTACGATATCAATGGAATAAATTATGAACATGGAATATTAGTGTTTAAGCCTTTTTATTATATCCTTACTCTGTCCTGGACATTGAGTTCTACCTGGATTCTTCCTCTCGGATTTATTTTTTATACAGATATATATGTATGCGTATGTATGTATGTATATATATTCATATATATATATTAGAGATATGATTGCATATGTATGTGTATATTTACCACTAATATTATCTATCTATCTATCTATCTATCTATCTATCTATCTATCTATATATATATATATATATATATATATATATATATATATATATATAAAGGCAATGCATATTTTCTTTTAATTTTAATGATCGACTTTTCCAAATTACGTGTAATGCTTATTTCCATCAGGAATCGTACGGAATTCATTTCATAAAAGAAACACAAACAAAAACGGTCCAAGATTTCGAATTTCTTTATGTCATGTTGAGGGTAGGTAGAGAAAATTATATATATATATATATATATATATATATATATATATAGATAGACAGATAGATAGATAGATATTCTTCCTTTCTCTCTATATATACATATACATACATACATACATACATAAATACATACATACATACATATATACATATATATATATATATATATATATATATATATATATATTTACGTTTGAAGGAAGCAGGCTCTTCAGTTATAATTATTGCTATTCCTTGACGGTTATTTTTATTGTATTAATATCGTTTCAAGTATTATGACGCCGTTTTTAGTATTTTATTTTGTTCCTATTTAGCTATTGTATTTTAGTAGCTGTCTAATTATACAATGATAATTATGTTACTTTTTAATGTATTTCCTAATATCCTACTGGCCCCATAGGTGGCTGGTGAATACTCGTGAATGTGTGATTGTGGTATATCCTACGTAAAGCGGGTTGTTTTATTTTTTACAGAGAAACATTTTTCGTGTGTGCAAGTATATTGATACACAACATTGGTTTCATTCGGTGTTGGAAGTTTGGCATATATTATTTTTAATAACTAAATTGCTTGTTTTGAATTGTAGTAAATAATGCCTCTGATGCCTTTTTAATTGTAGCTGCTGGTTTTATATATATATATATATATATATATATATATATATATATATATATATATATATATATATATATGTCTGTGTATGATATTTTTATTTCCCTTTCGTCCGATTTGTAATTTTGATCCATTTGATTTTGTTCAATAGTATTATTGTCAATATTACGTTTATGACAGCAGTTCTTATTAAAGCTATTTTCGTTAAAAACAAATCTGATTTGCTTATTCACTATATAATTAGGCCAACCACTATTAATAAGATTTTATTTTACATTATTTCGTTCTTTAATGAAATGTATTTTGGATGATGGGATGCGTTTATCTCTTTAGATGATGTTATTCATGACATTTTTATGCTTTCAGACCATAGTAGTTTAGAATGCTGTTTTTAGAAATAGTACTTCTTTATATAGAGATGTGGTAACATGATCACTGTTGTAGTCAATGGGAATATCTTGAAATGGGATTTTATTATTGATATTTATTTCATAAGTGAAATTTGAACAGAATTTCTTTCAAAATAGTTTTCGAAAATATTTTCAGTTTTCTAATGATATTAACGAATCTAGTTCAGATGAAGAAGCCAGCAATACATCTGGCATAAATACTGGATTTATTTATTTTGCTGAATATTTTGTTTCCTAAGTTGGACATATAAATTATAATATAATATTCACAAGGGGAACGTGGATAAGGACCGGTATTGTAGATGCTAATAAAAGTTTTTTTTTATATTGTTGGATTGATTTTCACAGGTGACATAGAAAGATAGTGATAAATATTATTTAAGATAATGTAAATTGTTTCCTTCGAAGTCAACAATTAACTATGTTTATACGTTTTTATGTTTATACATTCTTTTTTATAGATACAAATATATAAGTAAATGATCTGTTTATAATAAACAGTATTAACAACATTTATCGGCCTGAATGTCCGAGAAATTTTCATAGAAAATAGTAGTCCTCCGACAGGAATCGAACCTCTCTCCGATAGGGAACCGTCATATAGCCTGACGTGACTTAACCGATTGGGCCACAGGGAAGCCTTCAGCTTGCAAGGTCGATTTTACAATCTTCCATGAATCTCCCCCGTATATTCATAACTGCTCAATGCGTATCCAAATGTAAACAAATGACGTCAGACATTATGAAATGGGCAAAGTCCGACAATTATTTTAAGACATTTTTAAGACTGAAATATATATATATATATATATATATATATATATATATATATATATATATATATATATATATATATATATATATATATATTTTGAGAAACAGAAAACTTTAAGGGTTCTTGGGTTAATAATTTATTTCCTTAGGACCGGGATTTGGATTCATCAGATCTTCATTTTCATATGAAATTTTTTCAGGCTTAAAACTTATATATTATCATTTTTAAATTATGCCCACATGTGTTTGAAGAGGCTGTTTTAAGTTGGTATTATATGATAGGGGATGGAAGTAGAGGAAGACGATAGATATGTGATCGAAACTAGAGAGGGAAAAGAGAGATAGGAAGACCTTTATATCTTATATATGGAACTGTCTATCTCCGCTCCAACTAATAATTAAACCTAACACACACACACACACACACACACACACACACACATATATATATATATATATATATATATATATATATATATATATATATATATATATATATATATATATATATATATATATATATATTGTAAGAGTGTCCTCACAGAGGATGACTCTGTAATAGTGTGTTAAATAAAAGTAAGTGTTCTATTTCTCTTCTTTACTTTACCCGAGATCTTAGAAAATTTTGCTGTTCAACCAAAAGGTTAAAACATCTATATCACTTTGGCTGACTTCTCTCTCCGAACTGAGTTTCTAATGTGTGATGTACTTATAATTGTTCATGACTTCAGCTACCATGTCTAAACTGGAACTTCACTAATCATGTGTACTTGAGTGAATCCCTACAATAGTCGTCAATTGGCTTCTGTTCTCTGTAAACTCTACAATAAATAATTTTCCTGCTTCTTGCTAGTAGTATCTCAAAATGAAAGTTGTTTTGCAAAGTCATTATTATAGACCTTTTCTTATTAATGCATGTATGTGCCTGCGCTGGTGTTCTTGAACTTATGCTGTTCTTAAACTTCATTAAATACATACATAATGTCATCAGTTCTCAATTCGTTATCTTTCCTGATAGCACAAAATTTACTAATGTCTTAATAATAAATTTAAACGCTTTTACAAAATCAAATTGGAGGCTAGTTTTAAAAAAATGACAATTGAAACAAGTAATGATTTGTTAAATTTAACGCATCCAAACAAAACTCCTCTCACTTACAGTATTTACATTAGTCGGACTATTGTCCTCATCTTTGTCGCCATATTTGTCACAACGTTTCGGCCGTTGTACGCTCCGGCCTTCTTCAGGTGGTTGGAATTTCGAACTGAACCCTTTATTTCGATCACTGGGGTAGACTGTTCTAATTCCACGTGCCATGTTTGATGGATGTCAGTTATCAGTTATCTCCTGCTAATTTTCCCTCTGAAAGTTCTCCACTGCCTAATAATTGAACTCACCTTCTTTTGGGTCTGTCACTGGATCTAACCAACGCCTTTATCCACTGTGCCATGTGTCCTTGAGGACATCTGGGTATGAACTTCTGAGTATTATAAACCTAATGTTTTCAGCATCATTTTTACCAGTGCTCATATTGCAATTTTGCTGTTATCATTGCATGTCTTTACCAGAGTTCATATTGCAACTTTGTTATCATTGCTTTTCTCTGGCACTCCTTATTACTGGTTCCCATATTGTATTTATTTCTATGCTTGGTCGGCTCAGAGATTTTTGTGGCCTAGCATATGTGCTGATTCCTTGTTTACGAATTTTCCAATGGTGTTCCCTGTCTTTGATCTCAACATGATCCCACAGGGGGCGGTGATCTCCCTTCTCTCTCCATATGTGGCCGGAGCGTACAACGGCCGAAACGTTGTGACAAATATGGCGACAAAGATGAGGACAATAGTCCGACTAATGTAAATACTGTACATAATACCTCATCTCAGAAATATAGACAAACTCCTCTCACTTAATCATCTGGGATAAAACATTTTGCCTTCTATCAACAAGGCTGATGCTAATCTCCAAAACAATCATAAATTGCGGCTTCTCAGGCTAAACTTTTTCACTGATAAGAAATGGAATATTTTATTGAATCAATTGCTAGCTTTGCTGCATGAAAAGTTCATTCACTGTAACGTAACAGACAATTTTTCTCCCCAGAATCTATCGTACGCATTTATAAGTTTATTATTCGTCCATAAATCATATATTTCTGCCATATTTCGTCTTGTACCTTTAATATATATGTAGAGATACATGTTAAAATCCGAAGAATAATCTGCACTGTTATTTGTCTTGATCTGGAATATCGAATAATCTGTAATCTGAAATCTTTGGATATTCTATGAATACATTCAAAGTAAACGTTTTTATGGTAGTCAGAAATTATTAATTTAAACGTAGTACTAGATTCACATTATTTTATATGCGAAATGATCAAATGTAACCATAAGTTCCATGCTAACACCATTTTTCAATGATTCTTCTCGCTTGTGAAACACTCTTCCGAATTCTTGCGCTCCTGTTAACTTTGAACTCCAGAAATGTATATGCAATATCAGTTCTTTCCTTATAAGCATAATTAGCCTTTCTTTTTTTGTCTCTCTTTAATTGTACTTTTCTCATATTCACCTTTAAATCTTAATAACCTCTTTCGTCTTAGTGTCTTCATCGCATCTTCGGATTGCAAATCACTCAATAAAGACACGGAGAATAAATTTATCTTACACTAAAGATACTTTTACTGTAATACTGTAATAAGAGGGAAGCCAAAAAGACATTTTCTCTGTGATAATGACAACAATCCTTTCGAGAAAATGAGTGGCACAAATGAATTACGATTAGCACTGTCAATTGAATTTGCTTTGCTACCCGAATATATACATATATACATATACATACATATATATGTGAGAGAGTGTGTGTGTGTGCTTGCGCGTGCGTGTGTGTGTGTGTGTGTGAGAGTGTTTATGTGGTTGTTTTGTGTATGTGTACGTTTTTATACATGTTCTCTATGGGGAAACATATGACAAATCAAAAAGTTTCCGTGTGAGGCGTTTCGATTTTTAGACGGATCACTTATAATGTGGGAAATGGAATTACAATAGTGATGGAAAATGAAACAAAAAGGCTTAGAAAGTAAACGAAATAAACGTGAATAGATAACCAAATATATATATATATATATATATATATATAAAAAATCGCAACGTCCCTTTTCTCTCGTGCTTATGTGTAGTCAACGTAAATGTCATTCTTATGATGACATCCTAAAAGACGAAAGGCTTCATATAAAAACTTTTCCATTTCCTCTTTTTGCCCCTAATATCTGTTCTAAATGATATATATATATATATATATATATATATATATATATATATATATATATTTTTTTAAATTAAATTTTTATCTTTATTTAAATTAAATTTTATTTAAATTATATATATATATATTTCTTTTATTTTTTATTTTCTTATTGTTCAATATATATATATATATATATATATATATATATAGTCATAATACTATATGGTAATCCGCATGGAGTTTCCAGGAGGATATAGATCCAGAGAGGTCTATATTACAGGAGAGAACAAATCATTATTAATTTAGAATATCAAACACTTAAAAATACCATAAGTTTAATATTCTTTAATATATACGTATATATATATATATATATATATATATATATATATATATATATATATATAGAGAGAGAGAGAGAGAGAGAGAGAGAGAGAGAAAGATACACACAGCCACACACACACAAAAATATATATATATATATATATATATATATATATATATTGAACAATAAAAAATATTAAAAAATTAAAATCTTCAGTCACACTGGGTTGTAGATTAATATTCTTTCGTTTTTTTATTATTATTTAATCTATATTCCTCGACTAATTTCGGCCAAAAGGGTCATCATCGGGAGAAGAAATATTTCTGCTTGCTGGTAACAGTAAACTACATGTGTTTATTTATTATCCACTAGAACATGTAAATATCCACTATAAAATTGTAAATATAGTTTCAACGTTAAATCAACGCTTCTTCAGGTGGAAAACAATGATGTTACTAAAAGATTTTAATCACAATTGCGATTAATAAAACACTGCTTCAATTTCCGTCTTTGGAAAATTTAACTTAAAATTTTATGAGGCAAAAATAATCAACATTATTCGGACTATTGTCCTCATCTTTGTCGCTATATTTATTACAACGTTTTGGACGTTGTACGCTCCGGCCTTCTTCAGTTTTGTTGGAATGTCGAACTAAACACTTTATTTCACTCACTGGGGCAGACTGTTCTAGTTTCACGTGCCATGTTTAATGGAAGTCAGTTATCAGTTATCTCCTGTGAATTTCCCTCTGAATGTTCTCGACTGCCTTAAACGGGTATTGAACTCACACTTTTTGGATCCTGTCACTGGAGTTAACCAACGCCTTTATCCACTGTGCCATGTGTCCTTGAGAAATTCTGTGGATGATTATCTGGGTATGATAAACTTAATGCCTCAGCAACCATTTTTACCAGTGTTCATATTGCAATTTTTGCTGTTATCTTTACATGTATTTACCAGACCTCATATTGCAACTTTTGTTGTTGTTATTGCTTTACTCTGGCACTCCTTATTACGGGTTCCCATATTGTATTCATTTCTATGCTTGGTCCGCTCAGGAGATTTTTCTGGCCTAGCATATGCGCTGAATCTTTAAGCTTACGAATTTTCCAATGGTGTTCCATGTCTATGATCTCAACCTGATCCCACCGAGGGCGGTGATCTCCCTTTTCTCTCCATATGTGGTCAGCCACGCCTGATTTTTCAACTTCCTCTCGTGTTACAGCTTTCTGGTGTTCTCGAAACCTTACCTTAAGGGGACAGCCTGTCTCCCCTTTATATTTCTTTCCGCAGCTAAACGGGATAGCGTACACACAGTTTTTAGTCATGTTTTCCATGGGGTGGTCTTACGCGGGAGAGATATCTGCGAAGTGTCGTCAAGCTTTTGAAGGTTGACCTGATGTTATATGGACCGCAGATCCTTTGTAAAATAATCAATCCTACATATTCGCATAATATTCACTTATTACATTCTCCCTTTAAGCACTTACAACTTTATTCAATAGCACTCAACTTTGAGTGGTTATTTAGCATTTTATTGGTTGAACACTAGTAGATATATTTTCTTAAATAAAATATTGCTTGTCTCTTATATAACCTCTCAGATTACTTCGTTTTATCAACAATTACGCAAATATCGGTTACAGACTATAGAAGATATTTTTCTCTCGTGGAAATATATATAATATTTAATTAAATGCACACACAGAACAAATTGTCCCCTAGAATAGGCTACGCTATTGGCAGTTTCTTGATATACCGCCAGTGATTTTGTTTTTTTAACGTATTACACCAGAAGTAGAGACATCATATGGTCAATGCAGTTGCTTAAAATTTTGACCAAAATTAAATATTTATACATAAATTTTATTGTGTTGGAACAAAGGTTCGTAACACATTGCAATAAGTTTCATTTGAGCCTTTGATTTAATTTGTCAGTAGATTAAAATGCATAACTGAAATATTCTGAAAATATGAATTTTAAACGCCTTTATTTATGCGATGTATTTTTGGATTGTGAATTTCAAATAGTTTATTTACTTTTCTATTTTTTTTTAATTTGATGCTATTTTGTTTACGGAAAGGAGACAAACTGTGTACGAAGAACAAAACGATATATGTGCAGATCATTGAAATAATGCCGTATCTGCGAATACTTTTCGTAAGTCGGTCGCTTCGCTGGCATTAGAACTGGAAATTCTGATCTAGCAGATCTGGAAAATTCCTATAGGCTTGTAGTTATTCATTCGAAACGATGATTAAAAATAATCCGGGGCAGGCGATATGAGATATCGCAGAGAAATGTCGCGTATTTCGTATGAACGCTCCATGGCATTTGAAACCACTTGGATACATGAAACGCTAACATGTTTGGGTCTCTCACAATTTAATGGAAGAAGCATTAAAAGAAAAACGCATTTTCATCCGTAATGTTTAGTTCAAACACAACAAAAACGAATGATTTTATTGAAAGAACGATTGCACGTGATGTAAAGTGAAATTTTACGAGATTGTGAAGCCAAAAATGAACTGGAGAAAACCGATTGCTGTATCAGTAAATCCTACGATGCCGGTCTGTATCCGGAAAAAAGTTGATGCTGCGCACCTAGTGGTATTGGAAAGGCATTGCGTATTACGAACACCTTCCGTAAAATTAGACGTTGCAACTGATGATTCTCGAATTGGCATATCGGGAAGGTTTCGTCTACCATCAAGAAAAGCCCAGCTATCACTTCTGTTTGCTTACACGGCAGAAATTGTCACAGCCTGGCTGGTAAGCCAACCTATTTGCAGCGTACACACGTGATCTTTCAGTACTAGATTGGCAGCAAGTCCTCATCATGTTACAGAGGAAATGGCAAGATGTAACCGTACGTTCTATGCTAAAATATTTATTTTTCCCTCGCATTTCTCGTTTGAGGAATTCTCTTTCTTGTTTTCCAGTCAACTTTGATTTATCTTCAATGTCAATCGCTATCTTTTGTCTTCTTAATTCTTGGTCTTTTAAGGCGTTCACTCTAATGTTTACCGCATATTCTGCTCCAAAACCCCCTTATGTCAGAGTGACTTTATTGTCGCCTCTGATTTCAAATCAGTTCGATCCCTACAAAATGTTCTTAATGCGACTAACTTCAATTCTCTTTAAATCTGAAAAGTAAAACACTGATACCATCCCATCACCCAGACAGATTCAAAGTTCTATGAGGGTAGAATAATCGATCTATCTCAAAGATATACACTGAAAACAAATTAGTAAATATTTGTTTGAATAAATATATGTAGAAATATCCAAAATATTATCTTTGAAATTCTACGAACTTTTTAACCGATCCAATAATTATAATTAGTGATATTTTAATCAGTGTTGATAAAGTCATTCATTTGAAAAATGAAAACATTACAATTTGAAACCTGGAGATTAAATTCGTTTCAGAAATTATTAGGTGCTAATATTATTGCTATTTCGAAAATCCGTAAGAAGAAACATTGTCCGACGCCGTATTTACACGTGTCTTTAAATATCAATCAGATTTTTATACAAAAATATTCACTATATATAACGACCAAGAAGGTACAATTTTAGTTGATGAAAGCTTTGTAAGGCCCTAAATGGAACAGATAAGTGTATATTATGAAAATATGTAGAATAAATGTTGATCCTAGAGATGAAAAGAGTAAGATCGTCGTGAATCATCTTCTTGTTCCCTGTTACATTATATTTATGAAACACTTGAGTTTGGTTATCGTAATGTCTATCGAGTCGACTGAACAGAATAACTTAAAATCAATAATTTCTCAAGATATTTTTCAAGTATTTCAAATTTGAATTACGTAGTAATTAACTTCTTTTTTTTGTTCGTACATTTTGCTTAATATAATTCCTTCTCGTACTCTTTTTCCTCTGTGCCAGAACTGACTTGGCCTTTTTATTGTTTTCTCTTTCTTCAAAACTCTACAATTAAAGCTACGTGCAAGACACTGCAGAAGAAACTGGCCGGCAAACCTATTTTTATAAATGAATTGGCCAAAAGTTGACCCCTGGTTCAGGGTCAGAAAACCGCGTGTTAGTATTTCCTGTTAGCAGGAAAAACTTTCAGAAAATTGGCCCTATGTTGACCCCAGATAGAGGAGACTGGTAACTTTCAGACTGAGAAATAAATGTATTTTTATCACGGAATTGACCATACAGTGACTGCTAATATGGGAAAATTTAACGGCTGGTGTATCCAAAACGTCCGTCTTCCCTCAATTCAGATTTCTTCCAACTTCCCGCTTTCTGATTTGGAAAATAAAAGAAAAAGGAAAATGAAATAGAATTTGATCAACTTTATGCTTTTTTCCTAACGTTTTCATTGGTACTTTCTTTGGTTTCCACCAAACCTATAATTGTTCGAGTCTTAGATTTTTCGTTGACAGATTATTATCACTATGCTTTATTACCAATGTATATTGGTATTGTTTGTACCAAGTAAGCTACCGTCAGTTACGTCAGAAATAGGGCTTCACACAGTACTTTTCGAAGTATGCTTGTTGTACTCAATAACTTAGATTTAAGTAACGTTCGCAAAGTGTAACTTACACTAATTTAGTCGACAATCTTTAAACATATGGCATTTAACCTAGTGCCACAATTATAACGGGGATGACATTAACATTTTCTCTAGCTGTTTTGGTGATCCTAAACTTCAGTTTGAATTAGTTGCTTATGTTTTTTATTAGCTTTACTGTCATATTGTAGCCAGCAGGATTTGCCCACATCGATGATTTCGAATTATTTTTCAGTTGTGTTGAGGACAACTCTATCTGGTCTTCTTAACGTGTTGTTATTGTTATCATTACTATTACTGTTAATGTGATTATTATGATTATTAATATTGTATGATACATGTTTCCGGATTAAATGCGTATTTTCAGCTCATCACTCATAATAAACGGATCATTTGCTCTTTTAATCGACACGATTTATCTAATATTTTCCGAAGTATCCTCGTTGTAGCGAACATGCAAAATTTTTGTCAGGGTTCTATATCTAAATTACAAACCAATATTAGCAAATTTAAAAAGAAATGTTCTTCTACAATATCCCAGTACTCCAGTGATTACTAGTACTGTAATGATTTTCTTTGTTAACCCATCCCAAAAATTCAGAATTTCATAATTTAAATCGTTATAGTTATCGAACTTCTTTTGTTTACGTTCAGTTCTCATGTCAGATGCACGAAGACTTATATCAGGAAACAAGTCATTTTCTGTGAGTTCCTTGAAACTAAATCTCGTTCATTGTTCTCTAAAATTATCACTCACTGCATTGGAATATCCCATTGAATATCCACTCTGATATTCTATACTACTTTCTTCTACTTTGTGAACAAATAATCATAATACGTGCTATTATATTCAAATTATTACTTTTTACACAACTTCTAATGAATTATTATCGAAATTCTTATAGAGATGAATTCATCCCTTAGATATGTTTAATTTGACGGTGTGCTTTATTTCATAGATATTGTTCTCCTTAATATGTGAGCATTACTGTAGAGGACGAATGTATGTAATTTTTCTAATTTGATGTTGCCGTGAACTTTGTTGCTGTATTTTCCATCCTGTTCATGAGTAGATCAAGCATCTAAGTTGCTTATGTATTCTTGTAGTTTTTATGATCTACATTCTTTCAGTTTCTATTTTTAGATTTGGAGAGGGCTTTTTTTCTTTCTAGTTTTCATGGAGGTGTTGCTCTCAGTGGCGGGGAACACCTTATTTCGTTTTTGTCTTTCACTGCTATACCAGATGTGTTGGACTAAATTCCGTTACCTGTTTTGATTGGAATATCTCAGATAAGTAGATTCCGCATTTTCTGACATGTTAAATGACTCATGGTTATATTATAATTATGATCGTCATCATTGTCTTTCGATTTCAGCTGTGGTCACACACTCTACCAAATCTGTGGGAAGATATAAGGTAGGGAGCGGTGCGTTTTTATGGCTACATTTCATGATTTGTTTTTTCTAAATCCTATAACATCATGAGACTTCCAGTGAAAATTTGTTCTTAATCTACTTATCAAGACAATTTTTGGTATTTCTTTTAAGATGGGATTTCCAGGAATTTTTTCAATGTGTTGTTGCGTTTCTTTCTTTTTAATCATTGCAAGCGCACCTATTCTGACTTGTACTATCCTGGTTTTCAATTTCCATATTTTTCTATTTCGATTTACAGGTCTTTGTACCTCAATAGTTTTTCAACTTCCTTGGTTGCTATGTTACAGCCCACTGGATTGTTCATATCAATTAATAGAAAAGTTTTTGTTTTTTTTTCTTCGGTTATTATTATTATTATTGTTGTTGTTGTTGTTGTATTTCCTTTGATTTCTGGTGTGTACATATTTCTTTCCGGATCCCGCCCAGGACCTAAGGTTAGAGACTGCATCATGACATTTTCCACATTCAAAAATAAATAAATAAATAAAAATAGACAATGCCCTTCGTAAGGTGTGGGCTGTTCTCGGGAGAACAATTTTTTGTATTTCTTTAAGTCACGGGCTTCCAGGAATCACTTCAGTTAGTCTACTGGAATCTTTTCCAACCGATCCAAGGGCTCCAACTACAACAGGGATTGTTTATGTTCCCATGTGCCACAATTTTGAGATTTCGATTACAAGGTTCTTTTGGTAGCTTTTTGAAGATCTCAAAGATTCATTGCAATCTGCAGGGACTGCCATATCAATAAGGAGGCACATTTTTGTTTGCCTTCTCTAATAACAATGTCTGGGTGGTTAGCTTTGATTGTTCTGTCTTTGTGTATTGCGCAGTCCCATAAAATTGTAACAGGTCCTATCTCTGTAACCGGGTCTGGGTGGTGTTCATACCACTTTCTTTCAATTTCCTTCCCGTAGAAGTTACTGATTTTCCAGTGCAGATATTGACCAGCTCTGTCATGCCGGCTTTTATATTTAGTGAGTGTCAATTTTTGTGCAAACTGATACAAGATGATCAATTCTTTCTGGGTAATTATCACATAAACTGCATTTTGAGCTAACAATATATTTTAGTATGTGTGCTTGATAATTTTTAGTTAACAAGCATTGATCCTGTGTAGCAAGAATTAAACTTTTCGTTTCAGCTTTCAACCCAGCACTACGTAGACACTGATGTGTACGGGGCTTGTTTGGTACGGACAGAGTATTGTCCATGAAGTGGCTTATCTTGCCATTGTTTCTGTATCAGGTCGGTTGCATTTTGAACTTGTTGGCTTCCGTTATTACGGAGTAAAGGCGCTTACTACTTTCATGTTCTTTGACATGTACCATCATCCAGTCATCTGTAGTTTCCAAGTATCTTTGGAGACTAATTGTTGTAGTTTTTTTTAGGACAGTTCTAGTTGAACTAATCCTATACCTCCTTCGGACCTGGACACATACAGACGATCAACATCAGCGGTAGCAAGTGATAAGCTTTCTCGTTTTGGCGTCCATTCGTTTAATTTCAGCTATGGCCCAGTTAAGGACATTAAATCTATATTGCACCACAGGAACAGCCAAGGTGTTTATAGATGATATTTTTTTTTGAGTTTAGCTCGGTATTTAGTACCAGAAGTACACGACTGTAGTACTCCTTTCTTACCTTCTCCTTCATTTGGGAATGTTGTATGCCATCTCCTTCGCTAATTCCTAGGTACTTATAGGCTTCACCATGTTCCAGTTCCCTAATCTTTGTGACAAAATCTAAATATATTAAGGGTGTTTCTGTAGTTTTCTCAATTTCATATTGTGCCACAGTCTAACGTTTTTAACTTTTATCTTCCAAAAACGCCCTCCAGCTCATTTTACATTATCTTAAATCTACTGTCCTCCACGTCTTTCATGACCTTCACGCGACAATCCCATCCATCTTGCCTATTTTCCTCTACTTAGTATAATCCTTTATTGACTAATTACCGGAGACACAGGTCAAGTCTATAGTTACATTAATTGTAATGGTGATTTTACTGATAAACCATCAGTTACATCACCTTAAAATCAAGGAGGTATAAAATGCACCCTGTTTTATCCGTCCGTAGACGAGTAGTCAGAGTAAAGTGCAATAAATAACAGTTTCTCCAAATATAGACTTCTCAGGTCCACTGACCTTTATCATATTTCTGGCATGGATGAAGGTTTCCTTCTTATCCTTTTATTTCGCCTATTGCATGAAATCAACATCTTGATTATGCCATTATTTTCGTCTACTTACATATGCAGATGTTTCTCTTACTTGATAAATTTAAGTATGTTACAAGGTAGTAAATATATGTATTCAGTTAGCAAAACTTCTAATATTAAATGGTACTTCACATGTACAGTGATTTCAAGGCCCTAGATCAACTCAATCTACAGGGTTATTAAATGAGCTTATTGTAAGGATGTACATGCCTGGAGCAAGAGGTGGATATTAGTAACATATCTATGATAGATAACGGTCAATCTTAGCCTTGAAGATGTGAAGATATATTAGTGATCGAGGAAGTATCCAGTTTGGTGTCTATTCCATAATGCAAAAGATCTGAGTAATAAGCCTACTTCTTGAAATAATATAAAATAAACGAGGATGAAGATGAGTCGATTCCGTATATGTGGCATGAAGTGTCCTGTCTGTAAAAGACCGCATCGGTGGAACCAAGAAAAATATTTGGCATTAAAATATCGGGAGAACAGCGAGAGTTTATCAATATTTTTTCTCTGGAGAAAAATGGTTCTAATACTTAAAAACAATTCATCTTACACAAAGTTAAGCAAACGCGTCTGAATTCTGTTCTGCCTGAAAAAGTGATGATAGACATATATTTCGTTGTCTCATTCATCATTTGCTTTCCTTTCATTATTTTTTCTATTACCTTTGCTTAACATCATTTATTATGTGTCATTCTATGTCATTTGCTGTCTTTTTAATTAACACGACACAATCGCAAAGCCACGATGGGCTTTTAAATCGACAGATAATGTGGGAGGGGGACAACGATTGAGGCATGTCCGATTTTATTTCTTGCAAAGCATCGTTCAATTGCATAAGAGAAATGATGTGCAGTCATTTTACACAGAAACAGGGACAGAATTCACTTTAACTCTTTTGAGCACACACCTAACAATTGCTTCTCAAAATTTATGCATATTTCAGCTCAAGGTTTCCGTTTCGTTTTTTACAGAAAGAGAAAAGGGAACGGTGTAGTCATTATACATACTACAATAATGCATTTCTTGTGTTGATAGCTTGCGAAACAACATTGACACACAGTGGTGGCCGAAAGTCTATCCAATACAGATCCTGGTTAATTAAACTTAGGCACACACTTGCCAATATCTCCGCCAAGAGATTATTAATAAATTGGCGCCATAAGTTAATGCTGCGTGCTGATTTCTTGTTCGAATGTATATAACACCTAGCGTGATCACAAATTAGATGCTTCCTTTGTTTTCATAGTTTTGTTTATAGTTTATCGCAAACTTCGTCTATTCTTCCTATCTCACGGCTTTATATATATATATATATATATATATATATATATATATATATATATATATATATATATATATATATAATAATGATATATATATATATATATATATATATATATATATATATATATATATATATAAATATATATGAAATAATAAATGCTATTATATTTTCTCTTTTCAAAATACACGTTAAATCTAACCAAATAAGAATAAAAATCCAACACACACACACACACACACACACACACACATATATATATATATATATATGAATATGAGTTGAAGATCAGAATTAGATCAGATATGTATATGAATCCGACAAGATGACAAAATGAAATAAAGAACAAAATATGAAATGAATCTCAATTTCAAATGTGTTACCTTTATTAAGGCTTTGTCGGAGATAGAGAATAGAAAAGAAAAAAAACAGACTACTGGAATCATATGAGTTTTGGTAGTTCTCATTGGCCAGACACGTGTCACAATGAGCGCAATAGATAATCTATAAATATGTTTGGCGAACATTCAGGATGTTAAATTGTGTTAAATTATAAGCGTACGTAAGTATATTAAAGCGCGTGTGTGTAGTTGTATGTTTGATGGAAAGGTTAATTTATATAAGTGATACCCAAGACACAAACTCCACATATCCATCAAACCCAGTGTCTGGAAATAACAGTGCACACCATAAGTTAGCTAGAGCCATCTCAAGAATCCTAACACTGTCCCTAGGCACCATCAGTGCAACACACATCAAACCCTCAGGCGACTTAATCAAAAGAATACATTACATAAATATGACTAACATGTTAATGGCGAGTTTAGTCATCAAATCACTATACACCAATCTACCCATCACGAAATATATTAAGATATCATCTAAAAACATCCAAGGAAAACTTCCTTCTACCCGTCCACAAAATTATTAAGATACGCAAAGTAATTACTAAGCACTGTTTCTTTTCTTTTAAATCTTCTACAAATAAAACATCGGTTTACTCATGGGGTCACCTATCAGTGGTGTTCTCGCTTTCCTTTTTCATGAATCCATCGCATTTAAACATATCTTGCCTAACAGCCCTACTTAACTGAGATATACAGATAAAGTTATCTTACTTCATACCCAAGATACAAACCTATTAAACATAAAAAGAAAAATCAATATGGTTGAACCCAGCATCGTATTCACACCCGAATTTGAAACAAACAACACTCTACCTTTCCTTGATATTTTATTAATACACAACAACGATAAATTAAATTTTAAAATTTGCCTAAACCTAAAAACAAAAACGACCGAATCAATTTCTTTTCCCACCATAAAGAGAGAATAAAATATAGAATAAGCATAGGATTTTACCTCAGAGGCCTTAGAATATGGATCCCTGTATACCTATATGAAGAAAAAGAATATATTGAGAAAACATTCAAACCACTCGACTATCTACACATTTTCATCCTCAACGTTAAGAAAATGATCTCACAAAATCCATATACTCTCCTCCCAAATGATACTCCTCAAAATTACACTAAATTCATATTCTTGTCCTCCAATACGGTTTCAATCAAACACCGGAATTTATCAGATAAAGGGTATACAGTACAAAAAGAAATTTAAATGGGGTCGACATCACGTGATCTAAAAACCCGGATCATTGAATACAAGAGATTCTTGCCTCTAGAAAGACATTCTCTCCCGTCTTACATCGAAACGACGTGGTACATAGCACTGGTTTCACTAATGCCTGCCTAATTAAAAAAGAACATAAGGAGAAAATATTTTGAAAATATATTCATACCATTACTAACAATTATGAATACGTGCTGAAAACATTAAATCATATTACCATTTTGCTACAGATACATTATTCATGATTCTAACTTATGATTAAAATGATGATATTACATTTTCCCTCTTTCAAAATACACATGTTAAATCTACCTATGTAAGAATATAAAAATCCAACAAATACAAAATTATTTTGCAACATATCGCTACATATCACAGACAAAATACGAGAGTGACATCTGTAGAATTCCCTAACATAGCCACTTATAAATTACATGAACTTACGTTACTGACCTACATATACCTACATACACAAACGTTTACACTTACACTAACACATATCCTAAATGTTCCTCCCATATATTCATATATTATATATTGTGGTCATACACATAACGCGCGTCTGACCAGTGTGTGTGTGTGTGTGTGTGTGTGTGTGTGTGTGTGTGTGTGTGTGTGTGTGTGTTGCAATTAGATTAGTTTTGAGAAATGTGATTGGAAACAAGAGTTGAGTAATTCTGAAGAGATGGTTTTCAAATGTGCCATATTTGAAAATCCACCTTCGAAGGTTGGACACTTTCCTCACCTGGATGAGGAAGTTGAAATCTGGAGGAAGAACGTTGGCGTATTTGCTGACATTTATCAGGAAATACAGAATAATTTTGCTTGAAGATATGAGAAAGGTCAATGACTGCTTTGCTGCAAACAGTCATTTTTTTTCCGCTGATAAGAACTGGAATGATTACATTGAATTAATTGCTATGTCAGCTCTTTGGAAGGTCGCTCGATTTCGCTGGGCAATTTTTTCTCGTTAAAACCTGTTTTCCGCTTTAGTCACTTTCCTTCCACCAAAACATAGTTTCCATTTTCCTATTTTATTAATATTTTCATGTCAATTATTCTGATAATAAAGAAACGTTTTAGTTCGACTCCCCGAATTTAAGCGCAGTACTAGATTGCCAGATAGATCTTATATTTTCACTCTTTGAAATTGACTGTTGTAACCATAATTTCTATGCTAATACTTTCGTCTACAGAACTCTCTTCCGTCTTCGTGATTGCCTGCCAAGTAGAATTTTCAAAAATGTAAATTCGATAACAATCGTCATCCTCTGTGTCATCGAATTCTGTTCTTTTGTCGTCCTCTCTCTTTCACGTTCAATAAAACTTTGTTTCCTAGTGGATTTTATTGCCTTGCTTCGTGTGAAATAATTCCAAATTATCGTTAGTAATAAAATAAAGAACTACTTTAAAATAATTATGTAAAAACCATGGCTTTTAAAAGGCGCCATTCACTGTCTCGTGTCACTGATGTGAAATAAAAACATTTCAAACTCGAATCAAATTCGATTATTGGCATTTGAGAAACCAATATCTATATTGGCAACAAAGCAATTAATATTTAATTTTAAAAGGTAATCCAGGTTTGCAACACAGACTGTGCTAAGTGCGATAATTTCATTGAGTAGTCAATATGAACGAGGTACGGAAATTTCACTATATCTGTAGCGTAGTCACAAGTGACCGACTCTGTAAAAGAGAAATCCGAAAGTATATAAGAATAAAGAAACAAAGTATTGAGATAAGAAAATCTTTTAAATAAAAGCATACTAAACAGATATGCAATATGCAGTGGCCTAAGAAAAGTTTTAGCCATGAGAAATAATCTACATGCAATTTAAAAATTGAATTACGTAATCACCATTCAACATAACAAACAGTATTTGAAACTTTTATGGAGTAGGTTTTCCATTTGCTAGTTTCAATGCTTGTATTCAATTTTTAATGGCTTTGATCAAGTTATCAACAATCGTCTGAGCCATATTTTGCCACTCCTTTAGCAATGTTTCTTTAAGGCGTTGCCACTGACGTGTTTTTGGTCCTCGGACAAGGTGCTCCCAAACCTGCTCTATTGAATTCATATCAGTATTTTGGGCTACCCATGGCAGTGCCTTGATATCTTGTGATTCCTTCCAAGCCTTTGCTACTTTGCTCGTATGACATGGCGCTCCATCTTCTTGAAAAAGTTAGACATTTTTGTAAACCTGATAGGTTTCAAATAGTGGAAATAGACTGTGGCACCATTTACCAAGGCAAAAAAAAAAAAAAGAAAAGAAAGGAAAGAGAGGAAGGAAAGAAAGGAAAAGAGAGGTGAGACCCAAAGCGTGGATGATAAGTAGAACACCCACGACCAGAGACAATGGATAAGGATATTTTGATAAGTAGCAAATGGCAAAAACTGTCATTACAATGGCAGAAAAATTCTAAGTGGATAAAGGAATCAGATGTGTTCTGGCGACGAGCTTGTGTTATCGGGGATACATAAACAAACCGCTAATGCGGGAAAACATCTGATTGGCCAACCCCAGACCGACTAGCCAAAGAAAAATCCAATTGAAAATGTTATTTTGATAATTGACAAAAAAAAAGTGAGCTACAGGGCTTTGGATAGATATGAAAAATAATTTTGTCAAAGCCGCACACGAGGTGGCGACTGACCGTTTTCTTTCGAGAGAACATCTTTAGCTGTGATAACAAACTATGTTATCAGTAATGTGCACCAAAGAGTGACTGGAACCATGCAAATGTTTTTTCGATGCGACGGACGATTGTGTTGTGTCAAATAGACCACCCATTCTGATAATTAGCGATAATCTGACTGACGAACTCCAGATGACAACAAGGGTTATAACCACCACCGGTCGTATTGTTCTGTTGGTGGCCAGAGAAAATGAGAACTACGATTAAAGAAAGAAAAAGAAAGAAAAAGATTTATTTTTGAGCAAGATATATTTTTTTCTTCCTGAAACAAAGCCCGCGGGATCGTACACGCCCGGCTGGACATCATTGGCCGAGTGGTGATCACGTGACGCATGGAGGAAGCTGTCACCGCCCATTTAGAGGATGGGTATGAGAGGTCGCCACGAGGAAGTGGGGAGGACAGTTGACACCCTTCTGAAGTATGGTGAGAAGGTGGGAGTAAGAGAAGACTCCCCCAAAAAAATGGAAAGAAGTGGAAAATTCCTAACCAAAAATAAAAGAAGTGGATAGGTATTTAGAATTATCGAGGAACCCCCCGGCGCCGACAAACCCACCCCGGTTTTGGTCGGCGTCCATATAAGTCGCAGCGAGCAGAAATCAGTTCCAGAGTTGAGTTCGGGAGAGACAGTTCCCAGAGTCAGTCTCCAGTGCTCAGTTGAAGCAAGCCTCGCATCGGCTGACCAAGATTCGTGCAATTTTCGGACTCATCTTCAATCCAAGAACAATTATTTTGAAGAGTGACTTAGATCCAGACCACCAAAGTAAGTTTTCTTCGACTTTCGCCCGAAGACACACCAAAAAAAAAAAAAATTTCTTAAAGAGCAAACAACTTGAAGTGTTAAAACTCGCCTAACGGAAAACAACGTGTCACAATCCATAGAACGGGTCGGGAGATAGATGCAGTCCTATGTATCCAACAACTAGACATAAAATTTGTTATCCTTTTCTTTGATACCTTGAACTTTTGAGTTATCATTTTATTTCTTTTATACGTATTTGTGCGATACCACCCCCGCTTGGACCCAACTTGCATTGCGGCCCCAACGACTGATTGATTTCGTCTGCCTAAGATCGATTCACAATGTGGGTGGGCGGACTGGAGATCAACGCAGTTACTTTGGTAACCAGGCGTTGTAAGCGAATTGGGAACGACGAGGCTGATATCGAATCTAACCAGATTCCCATCCGAATCAGCAAAAGGTTAGAACGTCACATTTGGGTGCCGCGACCGATACCAAGCCAGTTGGTCGTCACAGGACGAGACAACACGACTGACGCGACAGGCGGACGTCACGTTTGGAGCGGCGACACCCGAACGAAGCAGCGAGGAGCGAGCGAAGGCTGTGTTGAGGGACGTCACAGTCCTTTCTTTAATATTTGACAGTATTTTGGACAATTAAACCGCTCGTCAACAAGAATCAGATCAGATTTCCCTCCAAACCAGACAGCGCCCCCATACCATTACTTCCATCCCTTCATGTTTTACGGTCGCCTGCAGACATTTAGTGTTCTAAGTCTTCTCCAAACATAAACCAATCTCGAATTAGAATATTGGCAGAATTTACTTTCATCTGACCAAATTACAGACTGCCAAAATTCATAAATTCTCCAAACCAGTACATACGAAATATCCTGCTAACCTCTGAAATGATGGGCTTCTTTCTTTCAACTCTTTGATAGCCTAGATATTTTTAGTCTTTCTCACTGCATATGGCGACATTTCCATATTGTTTGCTCAGACACGATGCTTGGTCTTCCTGAACGTTGTTCCACACGACAACGGCCTTCATCATTAAGTTTCTGGACAATATTATTCATTATTTCCTTATTTCCACTAACTTTCATTGCGAGATCTAAGTCAACTATTGTTCATAGATGAGAGTATCTTGATACTAACATGATATTGTCTGAAGAAAGAAGTGACGTTATTACACAATCCACAATTACTGTAATCGAGCGTGGCCAAAAACGTATCATAGTCCACTGCAATCTTCTATGTGACTACAACTACAAGACATTCTTTCACAAACTTGAAGAAACAGAGAAGTTGTTCTAACGACGTATGATAATAATAAAATGGGGAAAACAGTGGCAAAGATGAAAAATAGGAAACATGAAACATGTAATTAAAATCACAAAAAATTCATTTCTGAGAGATATAATGAGAAAAGAGGGACTAGACAATTTAGCACTTTTAGTATATACGGAAAATGACAAATGCTTGCGAAATAGCCATAACCTGCTTAACGATATTTCTACTGGGCATGTGGTGAATACGAAATACAAATATCTCCGCTGTTTTCAAATTCGACAGGCTATGTAAATATTCATTTGGGCTAATGGAAACGTGAGAAGCTTAGAAACTGAGGAAAAAGTAACGAGCATATGTGAAATCGATTTTTGATATAAATGGAAGAGAAAGTTGAGTCAAGGCAGCTAGATAAAAAAGCAGTATGAAGCAGGAGTCAGAAAGCCAGAGTTCCACGCGTCTGAATAACGCCGGTTTCAAAATGCATGCTGATACATTATCAGCTTCTAATAAGAGCAGGGTAATTTCAAAGAATACTATTCACCTCCAAAATTAAGTACAGTAAAATATGTCTTTTCATTCATGTGAGAAATTAGTGTCCAATGATTGAATATGAACATTTTCTCTTCTTGACAATTCATTGAAACTTGGAACTTTAAATATTCGATTCATTTTCTTGAAACAAGCGACTGACAACTTCAAATGTGTAAATTTGAAAGTAAATTCTTTCGCTTGTTTCATTAAATATAACACGTGTGTTTCCCCATCATTATCCGAATGGGACAAAGTGGATGGTAAAGTGTAAATGGCTTTAGATCAGCAGAGGTCAGAATGATACTGAGAGAAATGTTCACCTATGTCATAAATTACTTAATCTGGAATTTGAAGACAGCGTGTGGAGGTGGAACGTAACTATTGCTACGACATTGCAAGTAACATGGAATACCAACATTTTTACACTGGACATCTGATCTGAGTTAAATTCATGTTGGGGACACACGTAAGCAGTCATTTAGAAAAGGACAAATTAAAGGCGAATATAGAATTATAATTTGAATGAAATTAGTTCTGTAAGTGATTTTTTTCTATTCAATTACTGAGAGAAAATGTTTTTGCATCTATTATGGATCAATTGTGAAGCAGTACATTTTAGATATTTTCGCGGTTATACGGAATTATGTAATTTAAGAAAATACTTAATTTTCTTGTTTTTTTGTGCCTTTCAAATTGAAACATGATTTCTAATTCACTTCGATTCACATCTTTAAATTTCGGTACTTATAACCTTTTTGTAAAAGGGATATTTAGGTAATCACTGTTCATCAAAGAGTTGAAGTTAATTTAAATCAGACTTTCCGGCAAAAATCTGTTGTTGTCTGAATATATGCTGCTTCAGTCAAGTTTATCTACACACATAAGAATAACACACAGAGGGACGCACACACACTCCTCTGTGTGTGCGTGTGTGTATGTATAACGACAGTATATGTCTAAAATATATGAAATAGCTAAAATTGAAAGAGAAAAAGAGAGAAATAGTTAAGGAGTGAATGTAAAGTGAAAACGACGAAAAGAATAAAAGCCATGATGCTCTACACAAATGCACAAACGAATGAAAAGTGCACATAGTAAAGAAAAATGGAGACATATAAGCAGTCAATTTCAGAGAAACCTTGATGAGTGGAAGGAGTGATTATCTGAGGGCCCATGTACGAAAGTCTTGAAGTCGGATGTTGAAGCTACATTATTCAGCTAAGTGACAAACATTTCACTGGTATTCGAATACCAGTCTGATTGTCTGCGAAATCTTATTAAGAGAAATGTGCTCTGTGGCAAGGTTCGATCCGGTACCCTCTTCCCTTAGCAGAAGCGAGGTGCTTCAAACGTCAGAACGCCGCCAATTTTCAGGCCAGGGTGATTAGTTTCTTTAAAGGCAAATCATTTACGGGCTCTCAAAATATACATATCTGCTCAGTTTCCTATCCTTAAGTAAACAAAATAATTTCTAAAGAAGTAATAGTGTTTTATTTACTCGTAAAAATAATATGATTTCTCGAATGTTCAACCCGATATACGCAAATAAATAAATATAATGCTAAAGATATTAACTTGAATGTCTACTCAAATATGAGAATGCGCTAAACATAACGTTTAAATGATTAAAATAAAATACACGAATACAAAGAATGAATGACACACACACACACACACACACACACACACACACACACACACACACACATATAATAAAAAAAATATGGAATAAAAAAGGCTATGGAATTTAAAGCCTTTTATTATATCCTTACTCTGTCCTGGACATTGCGTTCTACCTGGATTCTTCCTCTTGGAATTTTTATTCAAAAAATATGCATGTATGTGTATTTATATATTTTGCATATGTATGTATATTTACCACTAATATTATCTATCTATCTATCTATCTATCTATCTATCTATATATATGTATGTATGTGTGTGTGTGTGTGTGTGTGTGTATGTGTGTATGGTGTTCCAAATAACTTGGACCGATTTTTAAATGTGAATAAAATTTAATCGTCTAATATTTTTTTTTCTTTTCCTTTCAGATTTGGCGGACATTCGAGCGATTTTATTTTTCATATACACATATATAAGTTAAACACATCTAGTTTAAGGGTATGCAGTATTTATGGCTAAAATTGTTTAATATCAAGGACTGAATGCATATAAATATAAAAGTGGACAGTGGGATCAACACACAATTGCGACAGCCTTGCTCATTCTTGAAAACAATCTTCATAGCTTAAGATTACGTTCAAGCATGGACATTCGAGACTTCCTTACATGTGTGTGTGTGTGTGTGTGTGTGTGTGTGTGTGTGTGTGTGTGTGTGTGTGTGTGTGTGCTGGTAATATTTTTGATCAGTGGCCTTGCTGTTGGTCGTAGTTTATCGTCTTACCCAGGACGCGGATATAGTTTATCGTCTTACCCAGGACGCTTGCCGTGATTAGGAAAGATAGTAACAGAGTCAAACGTGCTGAAATTGTGGACAACAAAGATCTAATCTAGAACACTTCTAACAAATTGAAAAGGAGCTTGCAGATATTAGAGAAGTTAGAAAAACAATAAATGTCGTTAAAATGGAAGCAGAAGAAAAGAAGAGGAAGAAGAAGAAGAAAAAAAAACGAAGGAGAAGAGGATCATGATGATGTCGACGATGATGATGTAACGAGGATTATAATAAGGTTATGGGGAAGTAGATAATGATGATGATAATGAAAAAAAAGCATTCGTTTTCTACGGTTTAGCAACCCTTTGCGTGTTATTTAAAGCTCGTCAAACTTTTGCAGTTTATTCAAAACGATAAAATATGTTTTCATTGTAAGAATGTTGTTTTGGATATATTAATAGTTCTATTGATACAAATCTTACTACTTACGCCAAATCTGGTGTAATAATGGTGGATTCATACTTTTTTCTCAAAGGTACTGACCCTTAAATGCATACAACTAAACCAATGGACATCTAAAATGAACTGTCGAATTAAGAATTCCGAGCCATTATCCATCACACAACACACACAAGCAAGTTTACAACGCTCACTCGCATAAGTACCGACCAAACTCAACGTTGCCTTACTTTGAAGATCGAAATGGAACCGGTATTTAAACGTGATATGGCCGTAAGCTAAGAAGAGATGGATGGGGATGATGACAATGATGATAAAGAGGCAGAAGAAGAAGAAGACGAAAAAGAAAATACTGATAATGATTATGAAGATGATGATGATAATGATGCTGATGATAATGCTGCCCATGAAAAGGAAGACGAAGAAGAGGATAATGATGATGATGATGATGATGAAGACGAAGTAGTAGAGGAGGAGGAGGAGGATTATGAAGATGACGATGATTATTATGAAGAAGAGGAGGATGATAATGATATTTGTGATGATGACGATGATGAAGAAGAAGAGGATGATGATTATGAAGAAGAAAAAGAAGTAAAAGAAAAAAAAGAAAATTATGATGATGATGATGAAGATGATGATGATATTTGTGATGATGACGATGATGATGTAGATGAAGAAACTCTATAACGGAACTCAAAGCGTAAAAAATATAAAATAAAATAATGGATTTTGAAACTATTTCAAGGTTATGGCAAAAAGAGAAATGAATGATATCGAAGAAAGGAAAAACATAAACGAAATAAAAGCAAAAAAAAAAAAAAGCGGCGAATAAGAGAATATATCGTCGAAATGTTGAAATATATGGAAGAAAATAATATAAAACAATGCTTCATGTGAAAGAAAAAAATGAAAAGAAATATAAATGAATAAATATTTGTTGATAGCGGACGAAGAACAACAAAACAAAGAATCGATACGAAATTGATGAATTTTAAAACATGGGATCACGCAATGCTTTTTGCGGAAATAAACAAAGAAATCAAAATAAATAACACGATCTCTTAAAGCAATTGTATTTAGAATATCCGGACCAATGAGTATGAAACCCACAAACTCCTCTGAAACTTTGAGATTTAAAAAGGAATCAGATAAACTTGATCAACGATGCGAGAATATTGTAACGGTTATCGAGGCGGAAATTGGATTCAGCGGGCCGAGTTCAAATTCCGGGCTTGTTTTTTTTTCTTCTTCTTTTTCTCTCGTCACGTTCGCATTAATGCTCTTGGGAAAGGACTGCATACAACTGATTTATCATCATGCATAATTTAAGTAACTGGATAAAATGGGCTTTCTAAATTCGGGAGGAAACTAGTCTAACTGTAGGACGATTTGAAAATTCAGAACAGTAAAAAAGGTATCAGTGTAACATGCCGCTATTTTTGTAATGAAAGCAGGAAAATTCACAGGTAATAAAGGAATCATTGAAAATCCACGATTCGTTAAAACCTAAAAGAAAAAGACATTTTTTTAAAAAGTCAGGCTATTAATCCGTTATGTTAGCATAAAATTCAAAATAACAACATTACTTTGATTTCCAAAGATGTAATGATTTTGTTTTAGTAATTCGACAAATTTTATCACGTAAACGTTATTTTTAGTCGATAGCGATATTTGAATAGATTCTCTGATTATTTATTTAACAGTATATTTATTTATTTTCGTCGTACCGGCCTGTATAATAATAATTTCTTAGATAAATAAATAAGATTTTTTTTCTAATAGTCAGCCCGGTAGAAGAAAATAAGTAAATATCCAGCGTCAGTTTTGTCTTGGATGCAAGAAGAGAGTTTGACAAGCGAGATGAGAAATTGCTTGGAGTTTGCGGTTAATGTAGTCAGTTCAACTATAAATGATGAGACCTTTCCGCCAAATGAGTACGGCGCTTAATTTGATAAAATCTAGCTGACATAAACAAAAGTTCATCAAAAAATTTACCGTAAATGTCTTATAAAAAAGACACAGGGTTTCTACGTTATGGCGGTTGGAAATTAACTGGAGCCGAGATAAATGGCCAATATCATTGCAGGTTCATCTTTAGATTTTATCAATAATCTCTAAATATATAGCAGGTACACCAGATCAGAAATATTCAATGCAAGAACGAATGGTAAACTTATATATATGGAAAAAAGTAAAAGCAGCGAACTTTTACACCAGAACCGTTTCGACTTGAAGGTATATTGCAAATTAGTGTCTTTGTAGCATCAGGAACTTTGTACTTAAATCCCCCTGTCTTATGCAAACTCAGAAAATTGCTGAATGTATATAAATATTATCCTTCTATTTGGTATTCAGGAGAAAACTATTGATGTGTAATATTTACTATTTTCAAAGCTATTAACTTGTGCTCTCTAATTCCAATATTAATGTCAACTTCTTTGACTTTATATTCCTACATCAATGTTAGAACTATCAAAGTCGCAAAGCAATAATCTTTACTTTTCAGTTTAAATAAGTTTTCTATAATTAAGTACATCCTGGGTATGACAATAAACTACATCTGCGTCCTGGGTATGAAAAAAAACTACATGCGCGTCCTGGGTATGGCGATAAACTACATCCGCGTCCATCAGCAAGACCTCAGATAATGTTTTCGGAAATATAATGTTGCCAACTATACGTTTTTGAAACAATAATGTTACCAGCTTTACGTTTTTGAAACAATAATGTTGCCAGGTATGCGTTTTTGAAACAATAATGTTGACTGCTATACGTTTTTGAAAAAATAATGTTGCCCGCTATACGTTTAATAGCACTGTATATTTAATATATATATATATATATATATATAACTTAATTTGGCATTAAATAACTTACAGTGGTTGATATGCCATAAAACACAACGGGCCAACCAACCTATAAGTGACCCAATGGTAATATCAATATATATAAATAAAGGCATTTAAAATTGCATATCCACTAGATGTTTTTTGCTTACTTTTCTTTTTCTGGGATATAGAAATCAAAGATCCATTTGTACTTCAATTAACGTCACGGAAAATGAAATAGAGCCGCATCAGGACTCCTGATCAGGACTTGCTTAGGTCCCTAGGGGATTACTAAGATGGTATAATACAAACATTGTTCAGGCTAATTCGATTGTTCTGTGGGCCTTGTTCACATTGGTAGGTTTGGAAGAACACGTCATTGAACTTTGACAACAAAGTTTTCTTGGCTCCCTGCACTCGAACAACTAGGGATATTTCCAGCACGATGATGCATGTTGCCATAGCACCCAATTTGATTTCAGAAAAAATTCTGGTGAATTTGAAAATTACTTTGGTCCTCCTTACGAGCGTTCATGGGAGCTGGTGGAGAGATCTATTTCCACTTAAGATCCTGTACCTACAAATACTACATAGCTGTTGGCAGCTATCGATATGTCAATATATTTACAGAGGTATTTCGATGACATACAGAATCAATGCCTTGTTAAAGTGCTGCCCTTTACCACACCAATGGCCGTACTATGAGATACATTGTATTATAGACTCTGCTTCACTTAAATCCTTGATTGAGCCGCATCTTCATTATAATAATCTTGATTATCCAAGTAATAATATGATTTCTTCCTTTTTAAATATAATCTAACATATCAAACACTTCCAGTAATTTTTTAAAAAAATGACTTTACTTATCTCACAATTAAAATAAATATTAGAATAAAAAATATCAATGTTTGTATACATTTTTCGAAGGCAAGGATCGAACTGGTCAAATTGTAATCCAAGTGAACACGGCCTGTCAATCAATTGATACGAAATAGAACTACTTTCTACTGGCGGTGAATCTGAACTCTTTTGTGTTTCCAGTGTCTTTCGTCTCCTTGTCTAAAGTAGAAACATTTGGGATTGGTCGGGAATAGCTATCGCGGTTGACTTCAAAGAGAAAGCAAAACAGAAGGAATAGGATAGGAAAGAATGAGACAGATATCGTGCCTACTTTTTCGTTTTCGTCGTGTGGGTGTGTGCCGTCTCCTTTGGTCGTTGATTAGATTGCAAGGATAATCTCCCTTTGTTGGTATCACTTTAAAAGAAACTGATGTCCATCCTTACATCGGGGCGCCTGACGTTGTGTCACTTAGAAATCAAACGAAATTTCTCTCAACCAAAATCGAAAGTCATCTTCACGCTATCTGAAGTTTCTGCTTCGACGATGTTCTAGAATTATCTAGCACTTTTATCAGTATTCGAATATTTCCATCAATTATCGCTTGTGTACATTACAGGAGGCAAAGTGTCAGCAGATATTAATAGTCATTATTGAGACAATGTGCTCACGATGAAATTGTTACGTCCTCTAATATCAAAAATCTAATAATTGATTCATTATTGCCTCAAATGTCAAATTTGTTTGGCATATAATAAACTCATTGCAGCATTAAATGTTAATTTTATTGAGAAATAATTGATACTATACTATATCAAATGTGAAATCTGATTGACTCCTAACGAATCCAGTAATGCCTCAAATGTCAAATTTGATTGACTCCTAACGAATCCATTAATGTCTCAAATGTCAAATTTTCATTGACTCCTAACGAATCCATTAATGTCTCAAATGTCAAATTTGCTTGACTCCTAACGAATCCATTACTGCCTCAAATGTCAAATTTGTTTGGCATATAATAAACTCATTGCTGCATTAAATGTTAATTTTATTGACAAATAATTGATACTATACTAAATCAAATGTGAAATCTGATTGACTCTTAATGAATCCATTAATGCCTCAAATGTCAAATTTGATTGACTCCTAATGAATCCATTAATGCCTCAAATGTCAAATTTGATTGACTCCTAATGAATCCATTAATGCCTCAAATGTCAAATTTAATTGACTCCTAATGAATCCATTAATGCCTCAAATGTCAAATTTGATTGACTCCTAATGAATCCATTAATGCCTCAAATGAAAATTCGATTGACTCCTAACGAATCCATTACTGCCTTAAATGTCAAATTTGATTGAAACATGATTAGCTTTTAAAAGACTTACTAAATGCATTTAATAAATGTGTATGGATATTGCAGTTCATAGTGTTCTCATTTATCGAAGTATGTTTACTGTAACCTTCATAATAAAAACTGTCCACTCGTTTGTGTCAAGTTTCTGAAGTAAAAATGATTTTTATCTAAATCAGACCGCTCTATTATACACACGAAAAAGTTATTTATTTTTATATGAATCGCAACTACTCCTACTGATCAAGGTATCTGCGCTCTTTGACCACCCGCTTCTTCCGCTTAGTATGTGTGTAATATCTGCAGGTTCTATGGAAATGTTCAAGCAGACAGTTTATAGCAACCTATTTGTTCATATTCATGCAAGAGAAGAACTGATAATAACTGGATAAGATACGGACATAGAATATAAGTAAGAAAGATGGAGAAAATGAAAAGAAAAGCGAGTAGAAAAAAAGATGATAGATTAAGACCAAAGAAAGACATGGAGCAAACACTTCCGGGAAATTTATCTTGTAAATTCGGTTATGGTTTATTTAAGTAAATTTTTGAAAACCCACATGACAAATCTACATTTATCACAGTTAAAACGTGGCTTACAGTAAAGGTTACAAGCTGCTATTATATATAATTACTGTGACACTATTTGTTACTCGTAATCATAAGATGTTTTTTTAAGAGAACGAAAGATATACTGACAGTACCCTTATAAAAATAGGAAGGATTAATGAATAAACTTCGTGTGAATAAGTGAAAATTTTAATTCTCATTTAGACAGCGATCAGAATTATCTGTCGGGGTTTCTACCTGTTGAAACTTGACTAATGCATGGAATAATAATGCAACACAAAATGTACTTAGAACAAAATGTATTGAAACAAGAAAGTGTACACAATATTTACATATAGTCTTTTGTATATTCCTGGTAAGACCGTTCCTGGAGAATGTGTTGACTGAATCGCAGTCGGGCAGAGTCTCTGGTTGAATCTCTTGATTCCTTCCTCTCTTCCCGGTACCAACCATATTTATATAGTCGGTACTCCACTATGCAAATTAGGTGGATCCTACCACAACACTAACAATGAAACATATAAAGCTGACGTGGATTTGAACTGCCGCAGGTCAAATGGCAACAATGATTGACGATTCGAGTGTTATTTTATTTTTTGCGTTTTCGCCCTATTTGAACCAGCCTAATACGAAGATACCGGACGACAATTCGATCTTGGCCGCCTTATGATCAAAGCAAATTAGAACGTGGGATAAGGCAGGCCCTGGATCGAAGCGATTACCTCATCGATTTGCCGCGGTATTGGAAGTCTTGCATGAACAGGGACGGTGTAGGACGAAATTAATAACACATAGTCGATTCTATTCTCACTCGGGTATCATAGCTGCGCCGTATTGGCAAACGTTTGCTAACCTTAGTAAACAATAGAGCTCTTCAGTGAGTACGAGGTAATCGTTAGCGAGCTAGTTTGGTTGAACCTTATCGATGAATAAAGAATTCAAACGCCATTCAGTGACCCATATTTACGGATTCATGCCAAATGAATCTATGCTTAATAAATTACTGAAGTATTGGTGGCTTGGTGAAAAGTAATTCTAAATGATATACTCTTGTTGAGGGCGATTATTGCGTTGTAGGTTTGATCTAAATAAAGCATTATGTATTTTAAGCGTTGTGCCATACACACAAAAACCTTAGTAAATCACTAATAGAGCATGATTTATCTTATTTTTTGGATTAACTGTACACACACACACACACACACACACACACACACACACACACACACACACACACACACACACACACTCATCCGGATAATAGGATCATTGTAAATTCCACGATCCTTTTATTAGATGCATAGTATGTGTTTCGCCAGGGCGACAAACTTCAGAGTTGTCATTTTCCTAGATTGTTTGCCATCTAAGTCTTAAGAGTTCAGTCCGCATACTATCTATCCATACATCCTTGTGCAAATTAATTAAAAGAACTGATTTAGTTTCCGTTCTTTCCCCATTTTAGACCCACAAGAGTGACAGGGTGTAATCGTTTTCTATTTTTTCCTTAGATTAGGTCATTTCCAGTGGTGTGTGATGAAATTTGTTTGGCCTTGAAAAATACTAAGTCATCCGTGACTGCGTCAGATTTTTATCACGCCCAGACACTATTGACCTGACTGCCGATTAGTTTTCCTACGGCCATTGTCTTCGATGGATGTTACTCCAAGGAGGCGGACAAAAAATTGTAAAGCTGGAAGAACACACTGGCAATTTAATTCCAATCGAGAATCCGTGGTTACTCTGCTAGGAACGACTTCGTGGAATGGAGATACGAAGTATTAACCTGTGCGCTGTGTCGTGTTGCATTGGAAAAAGAAAAAAGAAAAAAGCTGTAAATAATAACAGAATTATTCGTTTTGTCTCAATTAATTAGTTGCCCTTCTCCGAGACCATTTGCAATCAAAGCTATAGATACCAGGCTGTACTACGATGTAACCATAATTAGGAGAGAAGATATGGATTCATACCATTCCTGAGGGTTTTTGAACGTAAGTTAATGTAAGGAACTCGACTGAAAGGATAAAGAGACTCTTAGATTCCTCAGTCTGAGCCGATATATATTAATCCAATAAGCTTTCAAATACCATATCTAGTCGGCTTTAATCGTGTCTATAATATTAATACTTTTGCGGTTGTATGGATTTTCGAACTCATATAAAGGTTCAATTCATTTTTATTACCTTATGTGAACAAATCACACAGAACTATCGAATTAGCTGCACAATGCCTTGTTGATAACATTGCTATCTTACTAATCTCTCAGGGTCCTAAACAAGGTCAGGAACCCAGTTCCGGCACTATGCGATTTTCCGTGGTGTTAATTGGTATACACTTGTGGGTCTTTGGTTTCTATATACCGGAAAAAACAAAATAAAACTAAATTTCCGTTTAGTGACAAAAATTGTAATTATGAATGCATCAACCACATTTTTAACCATAGCTTGAGTTAATAATACGTTTGGAGTCTACAAACATCCAATACAAATGCCTGAGAAGGAGGAGTCTGTACTGGGCTCCAGGGAAGGAAAATAATTTTGCACGTATGGTCGGGTCGTCGAGGTAATTTTAAATTAAAACGTAATGAACCATTAAATGCGAATTCATTTTTTATACATCCGGCAATAGCACTGTGTCCATAAAACATGGGTCAAAAACGTCCTGCGCTCACCAATAGAAAAATATCGTTCCATTTTATGACAATATAAGAACCCAAGTATTGTAATGAAAACCAAATACAAGAGTTCATTCTAAAATATTTTCACATCAAGACACATCGAATTTTACTCCAAATGTTGCGAAGAAAAACTTGAGGAAAGGTAACAAATCATTGCAAATAATGGAAAATACATGGTGCGATGGATAAAAGTACGCAAAAATGAAAATAAATTGGCGTTTCATTTTAACAGATACATTTACCAAAATTCCAGAAAAAAAATCTTGAAATACTAAAGACTAAATTTATTCAATAAAATTGCCATTGGCTTCAAGCAAGGCCTCCAGATGACTTCGGAATGTCCTGCAACTCTTCCCGAAGTTCCCCTTGTTTAAGTTGCTGAATACTGCCATAATCCTTGCTTTAAGTTCAGCATTGATGTTACAAGTGATTTTGTTGAGCCCTCCCTCAACTGTTCCCCACACATAATAAACGAAGGAGGTCAATCTGAGGAATTAAGTGGCCAGATATAATGAGTGATGTGATCACAGAAATTGTCTGAAAGCCATCACTGGGTTTCTCCTTCTTGTGTGGTATGGTGCAGAGACCTGTTTCCAGACATTGCGTGTTCCAGCAGACAGCCTCTTGACCCAGGGAAGCACTACTTCCCCGTGTTGAGTCTGAGGCACTCACCAACAAATTCATGAGTTCTTTTATCAGAAAGATCAGAGTGAGTTTTTCGAACTGCCGTACCTTCGTAATCACCATTAGTTTCAACCAACTATTTTCAAATCCTCTACTCTATCCTCAAATTATGACCGAAACACTCTGAAAGATTCGTAGTGGATCTTCCGGCGCGAACGCTAAGCAGAACAGCATGTCGTTTCCAAATTTTTGGCCGAGGGAATTACGTAAATGTGCTCTTTTTCTCAGGGTGAGTGCCCAACTGACCCTACTATACTATGCAGTCAACAGAAAATAAGGCGCATGCGCGAAATTGAAAATATAAAATTGAGACAATTTACCCATCGCAACTGGTTTATATTTGACTAATATTAATTGTACTTTAATTTATAAGAATAAAATTAATAAGCGATAAACGAAACTATATTTTAATCAAACTAACTGAAATTGGTGAGGAATAAAGTGGCTACAAAAGGAACGATAGTGAACGGATTATAAGTTATTTACTTCATGAACCAACAGATAGCAATATAATTCTACGTGTGAGAAAAGAGATAGCAATAAAATTACGGCGATAATAGACATGACTAAATAAATCTACCAATAAGCCAAGGGATTAGGCTGTACTTTATTCGATAAGCCAACTGTTATCATCATATCTTTGTCGATGTGTCAGCTAATTATACTGGAGCTGACTTAATGACCTGCCAGAGATTAAAATAATATTTAAGAACAATCAACTAATGAATATATAAAATGTAAGATTAGCATCCTTATGGTAATATATTTCCGGTGATGTGTCACTGGATTAAATATAAAATTTCGGATAAGCTACTTGATTCCAAAATAACTCCTGTTTGCAATTTAACTCCAACAATAAGCCAGCTGATTAACAGATAAATCTTGCGAACCGTCATGTGATTACAACATTGAAAAATGAAAAAATGAACACCGTGAATAATCTGTCTATACAGAAAGTCCAACATGAAAAAAAATAAAGAAGTGATTCAACACTGATAATTTAGAGACATCCAAAAACACTAAGAGAATCATTTGGACTACGGCCACTTATGACGACCATGGCTCCCTACAACCTGCGTTATTTGTAGCCGTCGGTAACGTTTCACTCATTAAAATCAATCGTGGCCTTTTGATTACCATTCATTAACAAAAACACGTTAAATAGGTTATTCTTTGTTTTGCCTACTTGGCTTTAAGTAAGATTTTGAGTCTTAAATTCTCTAAGCTCACTGTCCTATATGTGCCAGAAATTTCAACAGTATCTTTCTATATTCATGAATATAATTTTGTACTTGGGCACTTCGCCGAGGTGTAATGTTTAGCAAGCGTGTCTCTTTAAAACAATTATGACTGATTAATGACTCCGATCCTAAAAAGATAGCCATACTTTCGGTTGTGTGCCACATCAGAGCTACGGTTAGAAAATCAACAAAAGATTTTAGTAGTTACTGTTTTATTTAGAACTTCAACTTTGGTGTTATAAGAAAGTATAGTTCAACAGCGCCCCACATAAAGAAATTGTCTGACAGCCATGACTGTTTTCTCCTGTTTTTGTGACATGTTGCAGAGTTCTGTAGCAAGAAATACGGCTTTCAAACAGCTATCCTTTTGACCCTGTCCAGCACTTCAACCCTGGTTCAGGTAGAATTGGAGTGATTGTTTTCATTCATGGCCTCGATCTGAATAAAAAACGTTGTGAGTTCTGCTGTACCTTCGCAATCACAATTATACTTTTACCGGATGCTCTACACAGTCCTCAGATTGACACCCCAAAATTTGAAATTGTTCGTATAGGAGCTTCGGTCGCGAATATGAAGCAGAACATCATGCCGTTTCCAAATTTCTGGCATGGTTCTCTTTTTCTCACAGATGGTATCCAACTAACCCTTACTGGACTGAGCATCGACAAAGTCAAACAAAAAAAAAACAAAAAAAAAACAAAACAACGCGCATGCGTAAAGGCAGTAATATAAAATAGCAACAATTTGACCACTGCACAATATTTATATGTGTGTGAGTTTGTTAGTGTCTGTGTGTAAGAATAATTAGGAAAAATCTTAAACATCCATAGTCAATAATAAATTTATATCGAAGAATATAAGCATATTCATCTCACCAGGACGTCTACTTTTTCTGAAATAGAATCAAGATATCCCAGACTGACAATGATAAGAAAATAGAAAAATAAAATAAAGAATACGAGATAAAAATCGCAAAAACAAAATAACCTAGAAAAGTTTTCATTGGGGGCTTACATTATGAAGAGTGATAAGAGAATAAAAAGTTAATAGGAGGGGTAAGGAAAGTTAAAGTGATGGGAAGGTTACATTTGACACAAGGATACTGCAACGTGTCAAATAAAGTTCACAGAGGAAGGTGTTCAAAATGGTGTCTATTTAAAAAGCATCATCATTGTCATATAATGAATGACATCATAATACTACTACTAATAATAATAAATATATATAATATGCATAAAAGAAAAATATATAGTATTATAAACAAAAAAAACGAAAACATACATATATATATATATATATATGTAAACAGATGTATAAATACAAGTAAATGCGAACGTCCAAAAACAAATATATATATATATATATATATATATATATAGTATAAGAAAAAAACAGTGCTCATTGTTAAATAATAGAACTATTTAATATATTAAGAAATATATATTATACCTTACATTGATTGCACAACTTAGAGTTTCATACGTTCATATATAAATATATATATATATATATATATATATAAACTTTACATACATCTATACCTGCACTAATATTCATGCATATTCATATATATGTATAACAAAGCGTAAACCTTTATACATTTATATATAAAACATATATAAGAACTAATAATAATATATATATAATCAAAATGAAAAGTACATGTTAATTTATATATATATATATATATATATATAGAGAGAGAGATAGATAGATAGATAGATAGATAGATAGATAGATAGATAGATAGATAGATATAGATGAATATACATTTAGATATATTTAAAGTTTACGCTTTTGTCTTGTATCTTTTTATCTCTCTCGAAATTTGTTCTATGTCCAATTTCTGACGAAAGCTTCTCTCAGAAAGAATGTCTGAAACCTCGGAATGTTGACAAACTATTCACGTCTCAGTATATGAAAAATCGAGTGAAATTATGTTATCTCTTGTCATTTTCGGGAAGCAAATAATTAGAATGAAATACAATTCGGCCAGTGGGCTTCTCCGATGATTGTTTTAATTAAAACTTTGAAAATCCCAGTTTTAGTCAGAAAGGCGCTAAATTGTTCGCACTAAATCTTTTGAGAGTTGCCTGTGCCCGGGGGACAATATTTACTTAATGTGAATAACAATGGTGAAATTCTTTGTTCTGTTTTAAATATTTGGAATATTCACAAAATAAATATTTCCTTTATTGCCAGCTTAGTGATTTTAACGTGGAAAAAAAGTATATTTAACTGATTAGTAGAAAGTTTTGGTTTTGAGAAAACACTTCCAGGTCCATATTTTTCCTTTGATTAAAACAAGCAAAACAATACCAATTTAACAATGGAGCCTTGAAGTTATAAAATGCATTCTATCGCGTTTAGATCTACCATTTAATATCTCCGTGCACATGGACACCAGGGGCTGCAAGCTTTGGATATGCGGAGGGTGTACTTGATAAAGTCTCGCTGTAATTGTGCAACACCCTAGCCGGTGGTCCAAAACTTCCAACACCGCGGCTGGTCGCTGAAGTGACCGCTTCAATCCAGAGCTAACTTTATCCCGCGTTGTGATTTAAGTTTGATCATAAAACAGCTAAGATCGAATCGTCGCAGGTATTTTCATGCTGGGCTGGTCCAAGCAGCGGGATGATGTACAGGAAAAAAAAAAAAACACTCGAATAAATTGACCAAAAGTAAATACTGTTTTATATCAGTCCTGCCTACATTAATTGGTTTACATCTGAGTTCAAATGCAATTAATTATCAGCCCAGACTGCATTTAAATCGGAAGTGATACTCTCCTCGACCTGGCAAAAATCTGGTTTGCTGCTACTGGAAAAGTTTGGCACAAGGCTTTCATCGAGGGCCTTCGTCGGCAAATAATCACTTGGGCCTCTCTTATCTTGTTTGCCTCTATCTCTGTCTCTTCTGCTCCGACACGTCTCTCTTCTAATTAATTCGCTCTGCGCATTCGTATTTATGGACATAATTTTGGGGAATTCCTTTCTCACAATCTCTTATATCATTACCTCTCAATAAACCTCCTCAGTGATTGTGGGTGGCTTATCCATTCATCTCCTGCCTCGAATTAAGTGTCAATCAGGAGAATCATCTCCAAATTCGTTGTTTAGCGAAAACGAAATTGTCCCTTTACACCTCGCAATTGCAGCTGTGTGTCACTCAATCTTGCCCCAATCAAGTGTGAGTCACTTTTCCAGTGTTCAAACTATTCGACATACAATTCAAGCCGTTTATGTGTGAATTAAATCTTCAATTCTTTCCACGGGTTTTTTGGTATTAATACTTCTCGTTTCGATATCTCTCAGCACATAACACTTTCTTATTTAAAAAAACAAAACTTTCTTCTATTTTAGCGCGGAAACGACAAATAGTATCACATCGGAAAATTTAATAGGAAAGCTCCAGCTCCAGTTGGGTTCATTTAGTTCACTTACGCACAAATGCCCATGTGAAAGTCATGAATCCACATCTTCACTCCAGCTATGAGTTAATTAGTAAGACGTGTATCAATAAATCCATTAGAAGTTAAAATAAATAAATGAATAAATAAATATCTAAAACTGCTTGTAACATATTTAGATTTTGGAATAAAATAACCCATAGAGGTGTTGATATGCTGGTAAACAAAAACAACCAACCAACACTCGTCATAAACGATGGAAATATCCTTAAAACTATGCTATTTACTAAATTTTAGATACATTTTCCGAGCATCATATGTTTGTCATTGTGAAAAAACGAATGTTTTAAGTATGGTTTTCAAGATATTGTCTCCTTCCTGACAGGTTTGGAACGTTAAAATTCAAATTTATTCAAAATACACAGAAGAATTCGATTTGCAATCGAATATTAAACAGTGCTGTTTCGTTAAAGTCAGCCAAAGAAGGACAACCAAGATTAGTATGATATCTGAAAGAATATTAAAAATGCAGAAGGGCGTATACCTATGTTTTATAGATTATACAAAAGCGTTTCGTAATATACTATTTGAAATGTTAGGTAAGCTTGACTTATTGGGAAAGAATATTAGAATAATGCAGAAAATATAATCGCAAAAAACTGTCTGTATACTAATAGAAACATTAATTTAGTGAATGCACAAAAAGAAAAGCGTCTATTCACCGCACATATTCAACTAATACTATGAATATATTTTAAGAAAATTCTATCTGGATTTATTATTGGCGGTCACAATCTTAATGTTAGATCTGCAGAGGGAACAGTATTGATAGCAGATGCAGAAATGAAAAGTAGGAAATTCCTACAGAGAATACTGAAGAAAAGCAAGAAGAAAGAACTTTAACTCAACTTCAAGAAGACAACGCATGGTTGATAGCAAAATTATCAGCTCAACTTGCAAATTACAATGTTTGGGATTTGTTTTAACAGACGCTCACTTAATAGACATACTTATCTGATTATCTCACAAGAAATGCTTAAACAAATAAGACTGCTGTTTATGGAACGTATCAATAAAGAAACTGTAGCAAATGAGTCGACTTAAACAGTGTAAGGGACGCAACACTTTCCGTCTGAAAATGTCTGACACGCTGCAACGCAAAACGATGTACACCAAGCACGGGTGAAATGTTGGTCTGCCAATGTCTCCAAGCAACCTGCTTTTATGGAGCCCAGACACACCTCATTAGCATGTGTGTAACGCGACTTTGCGTGACTGCACGAGACCGTGAATATTAAAAGTCACGGACGCCATTTTGAATCTTTTCTTTCCTTTCTCAACCCACAGGCCAGGCAGATGCGAGAACGTTTGTGAGGTAGGCCGTAGAAACTAATTCATAAAACGGATAATTTTGCTCGGGATTTGATTTTGTCTAAATGCAGATAAATATTTTATTTGTATAGATAATTAAAACAACTAAGTGAAGTTATCATACAGAAATTTACAAACTTAAGTTGAATTACCTCCCTTCCCACTACATATTAGACAGGACATATATAAATAAATAAATATACATTTTTAATTATTATATAGCCTGATGCTCGATAGTGCACGAGTGCCGTCAAAAATGACGGCGATTGTAAGAGAGTTTTAATACTGAAAAGCAATTAAACACAATTCTTGAAACAATGTATTGAGATTCAATAAAAACTATTTCAAGACAAAGTTGAAGAAAGATCACAAAGGTATTTTTTTTCTAAATGTACATAAATATTTTATTTCTGTAAATTATTAAAATGACAAAGGGACGTAAACACTCACAAATTTATAAACTTCCGTTGATTTACCTCCTTCTCTCTAAAAATGGGGATTTGGTAAGTGTAGCTTAGATGTGGCACAAAGCGGAAAATCCCGAGTAACGATCAGACTTACTACTCAATCGTAATTGATCTAGCGAGACAAGCTTATTGAATATTACACAACGCTCAGTTTCCCAAAATGATTTTTAAGCGAAGCTTAGATGTGGCGCAAGGCCGAAAGTTTTGAGTTCCCGATGAGGTTCTCATTCACTACTCAGTCGTAAATGATCTAGCGAGGTAAGCTTGCTAACCCACACCGAGATGACTAAAATCATGTAAATGTATTAGCTCCAAAATAATTTAAGTGATACTTCAAAACAAAATATAAACGAAATCATATTCACTTTAACTTTATTATATGTTATGGTCGAACAGTCAGCCAATTCGCTTCGCAAGACATTACATCTCAATAGAATTCATAAAGAAAATCAAATATCTTATGGCAGAAGTAGACGTATTGTGCTAAATAACACTGTTTTTCTTATTCAGCAGTTTAGTCTTATTTAAATCAACTTCTTATGACTGTTGGATGTTAATAACATGATTGTGCAGTATCTGTCTATATTTCTGAGAGCAGGTACTATGTACACTATAGGTATTGGAAAATTCCTAAACATAATTAATCAGCACATATGCTAGGCAACAAAACTATCCTGAGCCGAAAAAGCCTAGAAATGAATACAATATGGGAACCACTAATAAGGGGTGCAAGAGAAAAGCGATATCAACGACAAAAATTGCAATATGAGCTCTAGTAAAAACAATGATAACAGCAAAAATTGCAATATGAGCATTGGTAAAATGGTTGCTGATGATATTAGGTTTATAATACCCAGAAATTCATACACAGATGTCCTCAATAAAGATAAAGGCATTAGTTAGATCCAGTGACTGGGCCCAAAGTGTGTGAGTTCAATACCTGGTTAAGGCGGTGGTGAACTTGGAGAGGGAAGTTAACAAGAGATAACTAATAACTGACATACATTAGATATGGCACGTGGAACTAGAACAGTCTAATACAGTGATCGAAATAATGTGTTCAGTTCGACATTCCAACCATTGAAGAAGGCCGGAGCGTAGAACGGTCGAAACGTTGTAATAAATATGGCGACAAAGATGAGAACAATAGTCCGAATGATGTAAATATTACAGATGATTGTGCTATCGTGATTTTCAGCGCATATCTGAATGCAATCTTCTTAAGCAAACTCTCTGTATAAAGATAAACAATTTTCATAAAGACCTTTAAAAAGCAAAGAAATTACAATAGCCGAAAATTAATAATATTTTGAACGAAAGTAAAATCGTCATATTTTGCAAATTCACGACTATAAGTAAAATTGTGTCTAGACATCTTATTCTTTTAAAGTTCCAAAATAAAATAAAACAATCGATTATTGCATGAATCACTCGTTACTAATCTTTCCTGGCCCGAAACCATCGGGTGGAGACAGTGATGATAAATGATCCCCTTGCAGACTAATTGATGATTTATTTACATGAAATTACTTATCTAAAGCAGGTATCAGAAATTAAATTGTAATTTTGGGCAATTGTATGCGCAAATAAAAGGTGCTCCTAATGAGAGTCTATGTAAACAGAAACATTTAGTTGATTGGTATCATTATATAAACATTCCAAGTGGTGCCATATTGGAGACTACGATCGCAACGTCAAGATCCTGAGTCTTATGGCCCATGAGGGTCGTAGGGGTACCATATGTACTGCGGCCGTATAAGCGGCGGAGTGCCATGTGAAAGATAGCTAGACGGAGCCGAAAAATTTTCAGGTTGTTTTAAGTTCAGCCCTTTCCTTCCTCTTGACCGGTTGGCCAACAAGACTATAGGGCTGAGAAGAGATGTATTGATTAATTTATGGAGGGTATTTGCACCTAAGTGAATGTAACGAAATTTATTTAATTCGAATTCGGCTCTGCGAGTTCTTATTCTGAGCCGCAAAATATTGCATCAGATCACGCCCCCTCACACACAAAGACACGCAACATGCGCGCGCACACACACACCCAACACGAGCAACGCGCGCGCACGCATACACACCCAACACACGCACACACACACACACATACATATATATATATATATATATATATATATAGATAGATAGATAGATAGATAGATAGATAGATAGATTCTTATAGTATACTTGTATTTGAAATATATGCCTTATTTTAATTTGAATTTATACAGTGTGCATTTCGACTATCGGCTTGTGCATTTGAGAAATTTTAATAAAGAAAATGTCAGAGAGAACACACACACACACACACACACATATATATATATATATACACAGACACACAAATATATATATATATATATATATAAATACACACAAATATATATATATATATATATATATATATACAAAATATATATATATATATATATATATATATATAGAGAGAGAGAGAGAGAGAGAGAAAGAAAGAGAGAGATAGCATATGTTCATTCAAACATCTATGTCTATTTTCATAGTGATCCTTTAAAGTTCTCTAATCAGTTTCTTGATGTTAAGATGAATTTCATCTACGCAGCCGCAGTTTTTACAACCCAAGTACTTTCGATCTCCTCCAGTATTAAATACAAAGACAAACTTAGTGTAAGTGTGATAAAATTTACATATCGTTGTGATGCTGACTTTACGTTTGATTGTACACAATTATAATTTCTGTCTATATAAGGCTGGATGTCTGTGTGTGTGTGTCTGTGTGTGTGTGTGTTTAACGAATGCACGACCGCAATTTTCGAAGGAATTGGACCCAAATTTACATGCACATGCTCCAAATTAGCGGAAAGGCCAAGACCGACTTTGCATTTCTCATCTCCCATCGATAGTGGAAATAATCGATGTTTTTCATGCTTCTACGGCAGCTTTCATATAGTTTGCGGTCATTTTCCACTGGCCAGAGTCAGAGCCTATAGTTGGCTGTCACCAATAGTCAGGAAGATTCTATTGGCAAGCGTGAGAGCCAACAGCTGACTGACACGAATATTAAATAGCATGCTAGCATGAAAAAAAAAATCGGTAGCGGCATTCGTCCCAAGTGGGAAAAATTTAAATCTGCATGGCACTTTACTCCAATTGGCTCATTCACTTGCTTAAACTCAACGTTGATTCTGATTCCGCAGAACTGGGTTGGGTGTGAAAAAGTATTTGTTGTTAACATTCTTTTTTCATTCGGTTTTTTCAGTTACGAGTCCTTTTTTAAAGCTGATCGTTTTGTGTTCATTTTGTTTAGTTCTTTTTTCGTAACAGATTTAATGTTTAGTATAGAGCTTAGAAAAATTCGCAGTGTGAGATAGGCAAGAAGTAAGGCATGTAGCCACATCAGCACGGCAAAGGGCACTCCTTTAAATGCAAGGAAGGGCAAAAATCTTTTAAGTCAAGTGATAGCGATTGCTGTATGAGTCTTACGAGTTTTGAATCAAGCACGGGCAACGCCGGGCCATGCTGATAGTTATATTTAAGTTTATCTCTTGTAGCTATGGAATTATTTGTAAAACATGCCATTCAGTATAAATGTAGTTGACTGGAAATTGATATCATACGAATTGTCATTAGATGTTTGTTATATACAGGGTACAATAGGTAAATTGTCGCTATTTTATTTTTTTTAATTTCGTGCATGCGCGTTGTCTGTTTTTGATTTTTGTTAATTGCACTAATTTCTCACTCTGATTTTTCTAAGGAAATAAAATCCCAAATTTTTTAGTGACATCGTGCATTAGAGAGGTGATACTGCCCTCGCTAAAGAGGATAGCTGCTGCATTACATTTCACATCTGAAGAACTTAGTAATGGCTGTCAGAAAATTTCGCGACTACATCACCCCATACATGTGGCCACTTAACTCCCCAGACTACAACTCCCTTATATTATTAGTGGTGCGCAGTTGAGCGAGATACCCACAAAACTCTTTGTAACACGAAAGATAAAATGACGCAAGGATTATTGCAGCATTCACCAATTTAAACAGTCCAGAAGAAATAAAGAAGATTCGGAACTCGTATGGAGGCCATGTTTGAAGCCAATTGCGATTTTATTGAATAAATACAGGCTTTAGTATTTCAAGATATTTTGATAAATATATCTGTTAAAATGAATTGTCAATTTTCGCGTGATTTAGACGACAATTTATCCATTCCACAGTGTGTGATAATCTTATTTGTGTAGCATTCCTTTTTGTTTGTATTAAATCTTATATTTATTTATTTTTATCTATCAGCCTGAATATTTGAGATCGGGTATTTTTTCTTTAACATGATTTCTAGGAATACAGGCCAGTAAACGAAAATCAATATACATAATCTTACATATTATAAAACGCAGATTTTGTGTGTGTGCGTGCGTGTGTGTGTGTATGTGTGTGTGTGTGTGTGTACGTTTATAAATTGGATCGGATTTTCTACATCAACCGATTTCAACAAAACTTCACAGGACTACGTAAAATTACCTTGCGGTGGTTCTGACAGCGCCAAAAATTGGAAAAACACAATTGTTTTTGCACGAAATCAATTTGAAAACACGATTAAAAGGCGTCACGTGAATGAACGGGGGACAACTCATATCGAGTTATACTTATTATAAAACCCAGGTTGTTTGTGTGTGTGTGTGTGTTCGTTTATATATGGGATCGGATTTCCTACCTTTTTCAATTTTTTGGCAGGTAGTGTTTCTTATTGTCTTGCACACTTTTTGTGTTTATTTTTACATTCAGAATGCTTTAAAAATTCCATTTACAAGACAATTGTTTATAATGAAATTCTATTCAATCGGTAGATTCATCATAACGATTGAAAACAATGTTTTTGTTTGAGTTTGGGTTTGACCAATTCGTAAAAAAAAATAAAAATAAAAAATAATTAAAACATGCGTGTCCGTCAACCTTAAACAATAATCTTTGTCAATTTTATTTTTCAGTCTTTATGTTGGTCGATACTTGATCTATCTCTTACTGTTACATCCCCGGGCAACGCCGTGCTCTACTGCTAGTTCTTAAAAAAAAAACAGAGTATCTACTCAAATACGAGTATCGACTAAAATAACGTTTCAAGTGATAATATATATATATATATATATATATATATATATATATATATATATATATATATATAGTGTTTTCAGGTATGGATAAACGATATATACATTTTTATATCTGAAAAACAATTTTAGGAAAATCTATGGCAATGTTATGCATCAACGTACTGAATGAAGAAACTCGTAATTTTTTTTCAGGATAAACGCCATCAGGTGCACCCATTGCCCATATGTTACTTTCTAAACGTTTACATGTAGTGATCAGGTGCCCTGACATCTCTGATAACAGCCTCTAGTGAGCCCTCGATATCGTTTTTATGCTTTTTGATCTCCCTCCCAATGACGTCTCAGACGTAATATTCCATATCAAGATCACCTGGAAGCCAAATATAAGAGTAACAATAAAATTGTCAACCAGCCATTTCTTTGATTTTTCTGCTGTGAGAGTTGTAGCGGACACTTACTGATAAAAAACCAACAAAAAAAACAGGAAAAACGTAGGAGACATGACTTCACTTTCATTGCTCATGTCCCATAAGACTGTATTAGAAGATGAAAAATGTTGTTCAATATGGCTGGTGAATGAATATAGCTGACGATCAGCCACGTGTCATTCATTCTGTCCGCATCTTTATCTTGAAAAAAGTAATCTAATCTGAGAAAAACCAGAATTTGTTAAGCTACTGTGGGTATTGACTTTAGCAATCCTTTCACCCAAATCACATGGTTAACCTGAAAGACTTTTTTTTTTTGATAGCGTAGGATTCGTATTAAATGTGTTCGTCAACTATGAACCTTACGACATATGGATCTGATTGGAAATAAGCCTCATTTATTTTCCTGAGTTCACGTCGATGATGATTCCCTGGACTTGTTGGACAGATTTGACATTCCTGAAAATACCTGACGCTTGAAAATATTTTCTTTTCTTCTCATCTCTCAAGACGCATTCTAGCCAAGGATTTGGTTTTTTTTTTCTTTTTTTCACATCTTTAACACGAAGGACCTAATAAATTTTTAAGGAGATTGCAATGTCCGACTCTATATTTTGTGTCTGAAGTAAACAGAAGAGCATTCCTTTTCATCACCTACGTTAGACCCAAGAGTCCCTTGGCAGGAGTGAAAAAAGAGATGTGAATTTTAGTTAAAGTTAACCATTCATGCCATCCTCGAGATGTGTTTTCAGATAACTAACGCATGCACTCGACATTCGACATCAACCTGCCGATTTCAAATGCCGCCCGCATTAGATTGCATTCACTTTTATACACGGATCAGTCACTTTTACTCCTTGGATATATGTCAATTAAATGGGTAGACTAGGATACCTCAACTTGATTGGCAACCAGGCTAGGCGAAGAAAAATCAGGATTCAAACCTGATGAGATCTTCGTGGCACAATATGGACCCTTTCTCTGTTTTCAGTTCTTTTGTATATATTTGCTGGTTCAACACAATGCGTTATCAATCTAATCAAATCATATGTGTTGGTACTCTGCTGGTTTAGTTCTAAAACTGAACGCTTTGTCAAATCTATGGTTCTTGTTTATCTCCACAATTCTACTTTAAAATATAGCAGGGTGCTTCAATGAGATCGTAAACAAAGTCGATGGTATTGACATTTATTCAAAAATATAAACACAACATTCTACACAAGTGGATAACATTCAACACTGAATTAAATACACTTCATTAGTGGGCAATGTGGTAGAAGAATAGATCTTTACTATGAGATATTAATTATTTTCCATAATCTTAATTTTAATGCCATATTTCTTTAAACATTATGGCTATACACATACCATTTCATTAATTTAATGTTCTTTTTTTAAAAAAAATATTGCAGTACATTCGTACAGACTTCAACGTGGTTTTGCATTTAGAGTCCTCATTCATCTGGATAACTTATTCTACTCACGTATTTAAACCCTAACATAAATTATTTAAATATGAGAGTAGAATAAGCCCTGAAGAGTGAAAGCATTACAACAATGCGTTCACGAAACTTCAAAGTCGGCATGACTGAAATAATACGACTCAGTTAAGTGACAAGTTTCTCCACATTAATTCTATTAACGCTCTATACTTATCTTTTAATATCAAGCACATTATGACAGAAACCTGCCTGAGTAAAATTACTTTCCAAAGACGTTCAGCACGTTGGGGCCGTGTGCATAGATTATGTTATTGATTGCTGACTTTTTCTTTATTATTAATAATTCTTCCATAATTTTTAACCATTTAGTACACGTGGATTATGTATTATACTGGTATTATCAATGGGTATGGATTTTGGTAGGTTGCATTGTGTATTTAAATGAGATCTAATTGAGCTATGGTCAGAGAGATATAACTTGGTATACCGTGTGTAACAGCAAAATTATCCAAATGTTGTTAAAGCAAAGTTGTCCTAATGTTAGATTAAGCTCTGCAACCTTATATCTTAGAAATTAATAAAGGTGTCTTACTGGAAGTCTCCAGGGTTTTCATAACACTACTGGACACTACCTTGATGAATAAGAATGTATAGTTAGTCTGTAAGCTTAACGGAACCATCGTGAGGAAATAGGTCATAAACGAAAATGACATGTTCATCATTAATTAATCATAGCTAAGGATCGGAAACACATGAATTCTTGAAATAAACTTTATACACACACACACACACACACACACACACACACACACACACACACACACACACACACACACACACATATATATATATATATATATATATATATATATATATATATATATATATATATATATATATATATATATATATATATATATATATATATATAATTCCAGGATCATTCTTCAACTTATTCAAGATAATTTCCGCCCTCTCTAAACTTGTTAATTTTTGTCCTGGAGTCATAAGTTGTCTCACACGTTTTACGCACGATTTATTTTCAATTTTCTTTTTCCCTGATCTTTGAACTGTAATAGCTGAAACTTCTCTTTAACGTGCCAACTGTTTATGAACTGAGTTGGATCTTTTCAAATTGATCTCTTTAGCTCTAAGTTGAAATGATGATCTGTCTTCCCGTTGTGACCTCCTGATCCAGTAATCCTCTCTACCGATCCTTTTTTTCATAATTATTCACCGTTCTTTTGATGTTTCATAAATGGATTTCAAGATGGAAGCAAAAGTATGAATGTTCGCACCATTACGGAAGGCCTGAATGATCAATTTCCACCAACTATTGCTCAGTTGGGAATACAGTCGATCTGACGCAAAACAATTTTAACCTTCTCGTACTGAGCTTAATAATTCAAAAGGTTTGTCAATGATTCATACGAAAAATGATGTCAAGATGAGTAAACGTCGTATCTGAAGACCTGAAAAAAATTATTAGTAATTAGGTGAATGTTTTTAGATATTAATCATTTTGTGTGGTGGATAAGTATGCTGTTACATGATTTGAACAATTTGCTGTTACACTCGGTGTATAAATCGAGGCATACACCTGTATATAGTATGAATTTAGATATGAATATACCTAATGTCAATAAATATGAATATATAGCTTGTATGTGTAAAGAGGGAAAGATGTACACATTATAGAAGACAGATCGCACTGACCCAATATTTCGCGTGAAGATTTCCAGGATACATTTTCAATCCTCAATATTCCATGTTATGTCATTTCCTTGGCTGAAAAATGCGAAATTTCCCAGTCACTTGGAAGCTGAGAACATCTCCAATTCGATATTCCTTCTGTGAGAACGTCAAATTATCATATGCCTTACCTGTTTATGACACTCGATAAGGAACGAATTAACTGCAAATCAGCCAGCGATATTAACAAACATACCCCGAGAAACTATTTACGAAGTTATGTTAATATTTAAGACAAAAAAAAAAAACATGATTTTCACATGTATTCAGTAAACTCCCCAGTCATATTAAATTTCCAATTTGCGCATAAGTTTTTCTTTCACTAATAAATGGTTCTCTTCCATCCAGTTTTGACTCTACGATATGATAATTCAGTGAAAGAAAGTCGAAGCGAAAAGAAGAAAAAACAAGAACCATTATTTTTATCCACTTTGTGCCAATTTATATATAGGAAAAGAAACAAAGGAATGAAGAAGAGAAAAAAAAGCGTGTCTTCTGTAACGACATCGTTTATGGTAACGCTAAGCGCTCATTCATCGCAGACACAAATGATTGATCGTTTCATATATTGATTATTGCTGAAGTGGGAATTCGGTTTCATTATTTGGCATCTCTGAAGAGGCTGCTAAGATGCACGGAATGTTATATCTGAAAGGGTAGTGACAACGACGCATGGAAACAATTGTCTGTCATCGTAGAAAAACAATGGCGGAGTTTAAAGGTTTACAACGAGACAAGGGACATTATCTTGGACAATTTAGCTCTACCGCCTCTTGCGTAATTTCTTTCCCGATATTTTAAAATTTTCTTTTACTTCATTTGTCTTCCGTGTCGTTTTCTAGTCCATAGATATTCTATTTTTTCCATATAAATTCTATTTCTCATTCATAATCTTCTTTTCTTTAGCGTTGTATCCTCTCAGAGATACAGTTGTATATTAAAGCTAATGGGAAAATAATCATACAATTGAAGTGACTGAATGACAACCATTTATGTATAACAAGTGATACATTAGTCTAGAACAAATTCCTCATTATTAGCTAAATATAATATTAATATTTTTATTCCTTGGTGAAAAATCAGACACAACTTCAATTTGATATTGAAGAGTAGTCGAAGAATTGTGAAAAGTTTTCTTTATTACAAGCTGTGTCAAAAATCACAGCAGAGCTTTATTTTTAACACATATGAAGAGGGATCATAAGCCGACATATATATATATATATATATATATATATATATATATATATATATATATATATATATATATATAATTTTTTTCGAACATCAGAGCATAAATATGTTATAAAATAACTACGAAAATAGCCATTTTATTTCAACACTTCTGGTGTCTTATCAAGTTATTGTGTTGAATGTAGAATAAAGGGATTTAAATGGTTCAAATCAATGAAGCACCACTCGCTCGGGGAAACGCTGACAATCCGCTTAGGTGAGACTTTGGTAGGTTTTTCTGGCTCTATAGGTTTAACTATATACATACATACATATATATATATATATATATATATATATATATATATATATATAGAGAGAGAGAGAGAGAGAGAGAGAGAGAGAGAGATAGATAGATAGATAGATAGATAGATAGATAGATAGATACCACCCCTTAAGTGACCAGTACATAGCGTGTTCTTTTTCACTATACCAGAACAAGTTTAAATGTAGGAAAAATATTTTAAGTGAATGGAGAATCTTTGTGTTGATATATTGAAACCCGGTCTCCTAATTAAACCGACAGTGTTCCTTATTAACCAAAGCCGTACCTGATAACCTCTATTATCAAACTCCTTTAATCAAGAGTTTCTGATTCGTTCAACAACGATTAATGTTTTCATTCCTAATAATTATGTATCTGCTGTTGAGAAGTTAATTTCAGTTTGTTTTATTTGAACGTGATTTTATTCCATGTTTGAAATTATACCGTTTTTTTAAAGCATTCGTACAATGTTTTTAGTTTATTCTTTCTTGTCGATCACCTTCCCTCGTATTGTTTTATTTTATTCTTATTTTTATTTTTCATATTTTATTTATTCATATTAAATTTTTTTCTCTTCATTTTTTTAAAAGTAAAAATTTCCATTTACCGTTTCTGTTTCATTTGTTTTCCCTTAATGTTTAAACTTCTCATTGGCACCACTTGTACTGTTTTTATTATTATTATTATTATTATTATTATTATTATTATTGCACTTTATTCTCATATTCGTATTTAAAGTGGTATTTTGCAATGTTCAGTTTTTCTCATCAGCAGAGAGTTTCCGAATATATTTCCGCATTTTTTCATTTTCAAGTATTATTTGTTATTTCATCAATTTTCTTTTATTACCTATATTCATCTTAACGTTTCTAACAATGAAATTATATCTTCCGGTCTTCCTTTCTCTCGATTTTATACATTATTTCTGTTTTTGCAATTCATTTACTTTTTACGGCAGATAAATATTTTCTTAAAGAAATTGATGCAGAAGTTCTCGGTGGGTACCTAAAAAGAGAAATTGAAGCGGAAAAAATAATGAATGAAGATTTCCACCCCAAGTTCTAAATCTAATACAGAAAGCGATCAGCAGTTTCAGATGTAATAAAGTCAAGATGCTGTAGATTTAATAATAAATATATGTAGATCTTAAGAAAGGCGGAAAAACACTTTCTTATTAACTTATGACCAGAAACATCCTCATTTACATACGTAAGAATAAACAAAAAAACTTCATTCACTTTTGGAAAAAAAGCTTTACTCTTTAAATTACTCAAAAGCTATTCCTCATTAACTTACGGAAATAAAACTTCGTTTATAACTTATGAAATAAAAGGCTTCTTTATTAGTTAATAAAAACTCTCATTACGAAATAAAATACTTTCTTAACATACGGCAGAATTACTTCCTCGTTAACTTACGGGAAAATACGTCTGTATTACGTAACGAAAAACAGAACCTTAGTGTTAACTTTTGAAAAATAATGTTCCTTATTAAATAAATTAAAAAATGGTATCTTTATTAACTTTCGAAGTCAAAGACTTACTCTTTAATTTACAGTTGTAGTTAATTTAAAGTAGTATTTTAAATTAGAAAAGGTAAATTGATTATCAAATCAACTGTGAAATCCAAGATCAAATCAAGACAAAAATTTTTGATAATTAAAAACACTGTAAAATCCAAGGTGGGTGCGGAAGGAAATGTTTCAATCAAAAATCGTACTCCAATATAAAAAAATCCCAGCATGCAAGTACTTTTCACTGTCAATCCACTGCCCGTTTAAAACCGCATGTTTAAAAAACTGCTTCCTGAAAAAAAGGACACGCTCTTATATCAGTTGCGTCCTCGCGCATGCAAAACCACCTACACTTGCGCTATGAAGGAATTACAAATGGCGATCATGACAGCTTCTTTGGTCTCACTTCACTACACGGTAGAACACTTCTTCATTAAATTAGGGAAAACTATATTTTCATTATTACATAAAGAAAGTCCTTATTAAATTACGAAAAAGACTTCCTTATTGACTTACGAAAGAAATAACAGTCAATATTCAAGTACGAGACTTTTATTCTTCCGTGAATAATATTTTTGAGAATACAATGACTGACCAAGATAAAAGTAACAATGGATAAAAGATGCACGGCCATTATAGGCGCACTTCTATTTCAGCAGATCATACTCTTGAAACCTTTGAATATAATATTAACAACATAGCATACGCAGATGGCATTTAGTTGGTGGCGGATACAAACCGAAAACTGAGAAAATGTCTGAGAGAAGATAGCAAAAGAATAAAGGTTCATCTATGAATTGTAAGAATAATATATGGTCGTCATAAGGTCAGATCGTACTGAGAGCAAGATACGAACCGGAGATGCCGGGAACAAGCAGTTAAAGAAATTTACCTAACTAGGTAGTGAAAAATTTACACAGATATCCGAAGCTGCATTGGAATAGTGAAATATACCTCATAGAAAAAAATAGATACAGGCAGAACACTTCGATAAAAAGATTGAATTAATATGTCATTTCAATCTTCATATACGACAGCGGCTATTTGGTAGTTTCTTTACAAAGGAAGTTGCGGCTATCTAATTATAGATGCTAAAACTAATATGATCTGAACATGAACGAAGACGTTGCAATCAAATTACGAAATAAACGGTATCATTACTAAAAGTCAGAAACAGATACTTGAAATTTCAGAAATATATAAAGAGGCTTGGTGAATTTAACACTCACAAATTAGCAGTTGTATAGTAGGTAGATATCTTTATGTAACAAGATTTTTTTTTATGAATAGCAGATAAAAGACAAATAATTATGGTATGGAGACAAATGTGCCTTAGAGCTACAAGTGACGGTAATTTTGGAGAACGATGACCGGATATGTCCTGAGGTAATACAGCACATACAAGAATAGGATCAATACATAAAAGAATACAAGAATAGGATCAATACATAAAAGAATACAAGAATAGGATCAATACATAAAAGAATACAAGAATAGGATCAATACATAAAAGAATATAAGAATAGGATCAATACATAAAAGGACATTATAAAACGACTTAAACGCTAGCAGAAATTGTAATGCCGTTTCCTTACAAGGAAATATTTGACATTCATTGACCAAACAGCCAGTAACGCTGTCAGTTGAGACTTATAAAATCTTATTTTTAGATAAATTTTTTCAAGTAAATAAGTTTCACAATTCCAGTAGCTGTTTCCAGTATCGATGAGGAATTCTATCCTATAATGTTAATGTTGGAATATCTTGATCATGTCATTATTTTTTTTTATTCGAGATACATGTGCTATTCATTTTAGTTCTTGCTTCTGTTGATAGTCTTCTAGTAATTTGGTTTCTGAAATTGGGTACAGTTCTTTGTGACTCTGTAGCACCAGTTTACGAAATTCAAAGGATAGTCTGTTCTATTAGTCTTAGGCTTCACTCGGTCAAGTCAATGATGTTAGAAATCGGTTATATACATTTGACAGATTTGATTTTATCTGATTATTTTGGGGGTTTGGCCTTATGCATGACATCGATATGCAAGTCAAGATCTGATGGGTCTATTTAAGTACATGACTCGAGATTTCAGGTTAATAATCTGGTCTTGTAGCAAGTTGTAGCGTTGGGAAAAACTATATCTGGCATAGCCGATTCCATGTTCTATTTTCTTTTCTCCTTTATTAATTTTTTTTTTTATAATTGATCCATACACCAAAACACACTCGTATCTGTTCAGCAACATTGCTCTGCTTCCTAACAGGTTGAAGCGCAGCTGAAGATAAAACGAGAAATAAATTATATTTTATAAAAAGCAAGTTACAACTACTGTTGAACAGAAAGCAGAACGCAGTTTTAAAAGGACGTGTATTTCTTTTCAGATATGTCATTATCTTCTCTAGTTTTTCAATTGGTTAATTTGAAGAGTTTTTGAGTCCTTTTTTGTCATGATGAATCCACAAAGACATTTTAACTTATGAATAATAATAATGATAATAATATAGCAACAGTAATAATAAGAATAGAAAAAAAACAAAGGTAATAATTCATCAATAGATCATGAACTTAACAAATTCAGAAGAGATTTTTAATATGCCAGAAATCCAAAGAATCAGCTTCCAACGATGCTCCGTCAACTGAAGTTATTCAAGTGTCATTCATGATACACGCTTCGGAAATCATGGCTATCAATTTATGACTGACTAGGCAGAATATTTCTCGTAGGAGTCTCCCATTTCTTTCACCCTGTAGACTTCTTCCCAGCCGAGGCTATAGTTCCAAAATCTGTCCTGCTATTCGATCTATAATTGGGAGGAAAGGAGTGAATTCTTACCTTTCCTGGGGATATGTACAAGTAAGTGAATGTAACAGATTCGTCAGCAATTGATAATCGGCACTACCGATTTCTCATTCCAAGCCGATATACATTACACCAAACCGCAGTTTTATGAACAAACATTTAATGAATATTTATACGAGAGTAAATGCAGCAGAATAGCTCAGTAATTGAACACGGATCTCCGATTCTACTTAACGCGTCCATTACACTTGCAACAGTCTGAAAAGATTTCTTGCTGAAATGTTTTATCAGTACTTTATTTTGTTTACTTTGCAGGAATTCATTATCAAGATTAGACTTTGTATTTAAACCTTCGTCCGTTTTTTTCGTTCCAGCATTGCTTTATTTTTTCTTAGAATTCTTCATTTGATATTTATTTCATCCATAGATTATACCCTATTTTTTTTCATTTTGTTTTCTTTCATTTGTTCATTTACCTTTTGCATCAGTCATTCTTTCATGATTATAGTCACATGGCTGGCACTTTGGTTTGGTTTGGTTTGGTTTATTTATTTTATGGCATATCAACCTCATTGGGTTATTTAATGCCGATAAAATTTTTATTGCTGATAAGATTTTTTTTTTTCAAAAATGTATTCCTCGTAATATTTTTTCCTTCAAGAATCTATTTCTGGTAATAATTTTTTCTTCAAAGAATCTATTTCTGGTGATTATTTTTCTTTAAAAATCTACTACTTTAATGTTTTTCCTTCAAATATGCATCGATGGTAATATTTTTTTTCAGAAAATGTATCGCTGGTAATGTTTTTTTTTTTTTTTTAAATGTATAGCATGTATTTTGTTTTCAAAAATTTATAGCTAGGAATATTTTGTTTCAAAAATGCTTAGCTGGTAATTTTTTTTACAAAATATATTACAGGTAATATTTTTATTTCAAAGATGTATTAATGGCAATAATGTATTGCTGGCAATAATTCTTTTCTTCAAAAATTTATTGCTGGTAATAGTTTTTTACCAAGGATTTCTGGTATTAAAACATATTTTTGGACTTTCATAGTGTTTTGGCCACTGTTTTGGGATTAACTATTTGTCCAGAGCCAGGACTCTAACAGGTACTACCACCCTGGGTCAGGGTGGACCTGGGAACACCAGCAACTGAGAGGTGTTTCCACGTTCACCCAAACCTCCTGATCAGAAGCCCTGCTCTCGGAATATTTTATCGTCATACCCAGCATGCGGATGTAATTTATCGTCTTACCCTGGACGCGAATGTAGTTTATCACCATACCCAGGACGCGGATGTAGTTTATCATCATACCCAGGACGCGGATGTAGTATATCGTCATACCCAGGACGCGGATGTAGTTTATCGTCTTACTCAGGACGCGGATGTAGTTTATTTTCATACCAAGGACTCGGATGTAGTTTATCGTCATACCCAGAATGGGGGCGTTTCTTTCCATTCCTGTTTTTTACGTTGGAAATGATTTCTGTATTTTTGCTTCACTTTCATTTCTCTTTTTCATTTTTTTCCCTTGTTTTCTTATTCACATGTTCATATTTATTCATTTATGTATTTTCTTTAATTTATTATAACAATCCATAATGTAACACTTTTCCCCTTTCGCCATTTTTCCATTCTTCATCTTTTTTCTTTATTTTTTCTTCTATTTTCTTCTTTCCTGACATTTTTTAGTTCTACTTCCGTTCGTCAGTCGTGTTCACTTTTATTGTTTTCTTCTTTTTTTTCTCATTCGTTCTAGTCTTTTTCTTTTATCTTTTTGCCGCATTCATTTTTAATTTCTTTTCTTTTTTCTTTTGTTTTTTTCGTCGATTTTCTATTTTCGTTCTATATTGATCTCCATTTTGTTCTCCTGTTTTCTATTTCTTTCTTCTGTATTCTTTGTTTCAACAACAATTCTGCCCTCCTTTATTCCGTTTTTTCTTTTCTTTCAATCTTCAGTTTTTTTTTCCTTCCAATATTCTGTTGTGATTTTATGTCATTGCTTTCTTTATTTTTATTTATTTCTTTGCTGAGCCTTCTTTCTAGTATTTTTCGCCATACTCAATATGTCTTCCATAACATTCCTCATCTCTTCCTTCCAATCAATTTCCTTCTTTTTCCATCGTTTTATTCAGACTTCATTCCTATTGCTCGTTCAATTCTCTTCTTTTCTTAATGTCATATTTTCTTTTCTATTTCGTTACTTTTCATTTTTCGTTTTCTTTTCATAAATTTCATATTTCATGTCTACCTCCATTCAATTAACGTTCTATTTTCAATCCTCAGTCCTTTTACTCCTCTTTCACTTTCCTCTATTTAGTCTTCTTTTGCTTCTTTCTTTCTTTCTTTCTTTTTCTTTTTCATTTTTTTTTTTACTGACATTTATTTTTGTCCAGAGGCTTTGGTGTCATCATATAAAGTACTAATGTCGAAAGAAACCCCGAATGTGACAGTCCGACTGACCTTTTCTGCTTTAGATTCTTGAATCGCTGCCAGAGAATGCTTTGCGACAAGTCTACACACATTACACCCAAAAATAATCCAACATATAATCTAAGTTATACAAAATATGGGAAAATAAATATTTCATCTAAAACCTAGTTTCTTACAGTTTTCTTCTAAGAATGTTATTTGAACCCTGACATGCAATGGCAAACGAACCTAATGGGTAGTCGCAAAATTCTGTACCATTAATAGTTTGTCGAATTCCTTGAATCATTAACCTGGTAGGTTACCAAAATTTATCGTCATTTTCATTTCGCACCGATGAACCGATGTAATCAGAGTATCATTTGTATCCATCTATTATTGTTTTGTTTTTACCCTTTGTTCATCAGATACGATGCCCACAGGTTAACAAGAAAGATTGTTGTCAGGAAGCAGGAGGAAATAAGAGATGCAGATTATGAGAACGTGAAGGGTAGATATTGGTTGACCCTGGACTTAAATTGATCAACATTTTAGTAATCAGGGAAGCATGTTATCGGGACACTGTTCCACAATATAACGATTCTGTGGGAGAAGCTGTCAGATTTGAACTTGTTCCATATCCACGAAGGGAATGTGGCTGGTTTAACACCGCGGATATGACATAGATCGGAATGTCTGTGCTGGGGGATCTAAGTAACATAACACATTCGAACATCTGTCATAATAATGAGCAATAGAATAGAAAGAGACAAGCAATGTTTTGTCTAGGAGAATAACGCTTGCATAGTGGAGAGAAATTCATCATCGAAAAGCCTGTGTAAAAGCCTTTGAACTCAGCCGAAGATGGACAGATGGACAGATAAGAGTGTGCAGCATCAAATCTGGCATTAATACTCCATTAAAGCTTTGAACCTTGACCTGGTAGAGAAAAATGACGTAATGCTCAGCCATCGGTTGAACAGTGATAAAGAAAAATGACTTAATGTTCAGCCACCGTTTGAACGGTGAATAAACACTTGTAACTATTTTTATATCTACCGTGAAACATTACATACAATTATTTGCGAATTTGGACTCAAGCTCAAGCAGAACGGTTGAAATTGTCCAGGAACCGTGGACTCAATGGATTAAACTTAACTTTTGATTAAAATATTCATTTTAATTTAAGAAAAAAAAAAGCAAAATGGGCGGATATAGGGATACGTGTCATAATACATGATACAAATGGCAATAACCCGTTTATAACATTAGGCATATCAATCTTCTGCTAACAATTTTGCCATTTAAAACATTATTAAATCAATTTTAAAATGCTTCCGGTATACTTAATGCATCCTATATTAACTTTTTAAAAGTTTTTTTTTCTCTAACCAGGGACTTTTTATAATTATTTTATTATATTCTATCTTCTATAGTTAATAAATAATTGTGAATACGTTCATTTCTAACTAAATGAAGTTTGGATCAATATAAAGAGAGAGAATCCGTCCCTCTTTTTTCAGAATGATGATGAGATGCCATCATTAAAAGTACTGATAAAATGACGCCAGAAAATATATTTTTCTATAGATTAGAGTCTTTGTAGATATTACTCGCATTTGTTCATTTTTTTTTATTTTTATTTTTTTTTAATTTGAATTTATATCGACTTTTAATTCTTGAAAGTTTAAAAATTCCTCGCATTTGTTCAGTCTTTGTTTTATTTTTAATTTTTTTAATTTGAATTTATATCGACTTTTAATTCTTGAAAGTTTAAAAATTAGTTTCCGAATTACGTTTGTTTTGTGAAGATTGAAGTTAAAGAAAATTATTATTACAATATTCAGATATTAAAACATCAACGTTCCATGACGATTTCTATCTTTTACATTAATCTTTGAATTGCAATATCAATGTTAAATAAAGCCCGCCTTAAACGACGGAGAAGAGAATCAAAGGTGATTTTTTTCTTTTTATATTTTTTTCCTTTATTCTTTTTAAACTGGTATTATATTCATGATTTTGGAATGTAACTGTCTTTTAGCATAAAGTATATAAAAAAATATATGATTTTTTTTTAAAATTAGTTAATCCAAAATGAAAACGAATGGAATTTACTTAAATATTATAATTGCATTCATCTTCATCCTCAATGACTACAGCACGACGGGAAGATTGATTTTCAATTTTACGTTCCACGAAGACTTATTCTTAACCGAAAAACTAGTTGACAGATTCTGTTGAACTTCGTTCTTTCTGAATTATCTGCCGTTTATTATAGTGATGAAAACAGATGAAAGTCTGTAACTACAAAATCAGGTAAGTAAGGAAAACGTGCGAAAGAAAGAACCTAATGATCTTTTATATACTTATTTATTTGTGTTTGGAAGAATGTGCACTTGCGATATTATGCTGGAGAATAAGATTTTTAATTTAATAAACCAATACAAATTAAGCGTATTGTATTAGATTGTTTGCGATCTGAACATAAGCCAGGTGTTCGAATCTCACCAAGGTCGATTTTTCCGAAATGATGTTACCGGACTGCGGCACCTTTGGAATGTGCCTGAAAACCATACCACGTGTTGACCTGACCGTTGCGAGTGAAATTGGGTAGACGGAATTCTAGCACGAGAGTCACAAGTCATCGTGGCCGATAGGTTGAGCGTGTTCGAATTGTTGATCAGGCTAGATAACATGCTCTTTCGCGAAAGCTTTAACAAATGTCTGCTCAGCATATTTGCAGTATACACAACAACTGCATTATATGGGTGTTGAATAAACACAAATGCACCTGAGCAAGCCTCTGCAATAGAGATTGACTAGCTGCCCTAGTAGACGGATATCTAGATATACATACACATTAAACGTAATGCTTTGTTTATCCCATCATGTTGCTATCAATGTACGTCTGTAGGGATGATTCTTTCATGTTACGTGAGATCGTAGCAAGAGGTCACCTTTCATATTCCAACATGCTAGAAGGTATGTGACAGGATTCCTTGATTTTTGCTTTAGACTGTTTACTCATCTTCTGACAACCACCGACATTTGCGTTTTCTGTTGGCATGCAGTCATTTTTTTCATCGTTTCTAACAATGAAAACTTGGCATTCCTAGATAACAGATTGCTGGAGATGTTGGAGTGTCGTGCTCAATTTTCAATTGAAATCTGCGGGACCCAGATTCTCACTTTTCCCAAATAAACTCTGAAGTGCACTGAAAACAACACTCGATAAATAAACTCAAGCCGCAGTTTCCTATCATCTAATATTGGTTCTGCTTTGATTGGTTGTCGTCTCGCAATTCCCAGATTAATTATTTCCCATACAGGCTAAAAGTTGTCACGCGCCAGTAGAATTTAAGACAAAAAAAATCATTATACGAGAACTGAAAAATTCTAATATGGATGAAGGCTTCTTTTCTAACTTTTGGTTTGTAATAGCGAGGAATTTCAACATCTTTATTATGTTATTATTTAGTTTGAGTTACATGAGATATCTATTTTATTAGCAGATGCTGATGAAAGTGATGTGGTTCCTCTGATTTAGCACAGTTTTCTGTTTCTGTAATTACATATCACCAGTCTAAGATAACCGTAGGAAGATGCACATCTCTAAAACCTACATGGTTCATTCGCTCAAAACCAACTGTAATTATTCGTCTATTAAAGCAGTGGCATACAACTTACAATTTAGATATTTCTGAATGAGTTTGCCGCTGTGAATGACATCCAGATAAATGTGTCGATATGACGCCTAGTGTGTTATATTTCTTATTTCTAAACAAATGATTCTTGTATATGCAGAACAGAACATCATATTAAAAAAATACGGTATACCTATTTTTATTATATCAAACGATATTACATGACTACAGAAGCATATTCTATACATGTACAGGTATATGCATGAAAGACAATCGTTTAATTAATTGACGTAAATTATTTTAACATAAGATTACGAGGATGTATCCATAAAGAAGTCTAAAAAAGGCAGCAAGCCACAATGTTCGTTATAAGTGTAAGCTTTGTACATGAAAGAGACATATGTATAAGTATCCATCAATTTGAAAGGGATCAGATATCATGGGTTCATTTTATGAAAAAAATGTTCATACTCCCCCCTTCAACAAACACCTTGTGCAAATTAATAGAAACAAAACGAATATATCCGTTATTCTTTATTTTTTCAATGAAACATAACTCAGTGCACATGTTCGTACTTCGTATGTCTATTCCACGAATGTCGTTCCTTGTAGACTGACGATAGATTCTCGATTGCATTTAAATCAAGAGAGTTTCCGAGTTAGTCTATAGTACTTTAATTTGCTCACTGGTAAGGTTTGTCTGTGCGTTCGTGCAGTGTTACAATTTTCGTAACCTATTTGGAGTAACCTCCATCGCAGACAATGGCCGTAGGACAATTAATCGACAGTCGAAACAATAGTGTCTTGGCGGGATAAATTTCATCATATACGCCGAAATTAGATTCATATTGCTACACATCATTGCAAATGGCCTAATCTTCGTAAAAATAGAAATCGATTACACCCTGTCACTCGAGTGGGTCTAAAACTGACCGTATGGTGAAAGAAAGGAAACTAAAGCGAGTGTTTGAATTAATTTGTACAAGGGTGTATATTTGGAAAAAAAAACAAGATCACTAAATAATGACCAAAATTTCATGTTGTATTTCGACGGCCCTTGCTATTAGTCTAAGAACATCAATGTCTTATGAAAATGAAAAAAACTGCGCTGATGTACTGATTATGTGTCAAATATTTTTATTACATCGCTTCGAACGTTTAGTATAAATTATTGATAAGTAGAAATGAAAAAAATATTTTCGACGAATTTGATGACTTGGAGGTCAACATTATTTCTCTAGATTTATCATATTTATTTTTATAATACAAAAAGCGAAAGAAGAGAATGATTTTGTTTTTATTTTCTCGAAGGCCAAGAGGGATATAGTTTTCAGATTTACATAATCTAATACCATCCAGTGCAAGGCCAAGGGTGATGATATTTATTTATATATAAACTAAGAATATTGTAAGGTCAAAAGTGAAAGGGGATTGTTTTCAGTCAATCAAGTTTTGTCAACATTTAGTTTGCCACAATTTATATTATAGATATTTAAAGGAGAACACTCTACTTGTTCAAAATTCCTAGTGTTGTCGGAGGATTGTGTCGTTAGCGCCAAATAATTGATTGATTGATTTGTTTTTAATTGCTTATCAATCTTTTTTAAAATAGAAATATATTTAGGGATGTAGGAGGTCGTTTATATAGCTTCAACTAAGAATTATCGTTAACGGTACAATACATTTTTTCATTAGTCTCTTTTATTGTAATTTGTTTATGTTGTGCGAAATAAAAGTTGTATTTAATACCTACTCCGTTCTAGACGTGTATATACGTTTTTACTAATAGTGTCTTTTTTAGACACGGGCGAATAAACACGTCCAAAATATAACATTCAAAAACAAGTTACCGACGTCTATCTAGGTCATTCTTAATTCTTTCATGCTCTTTTATGTTCTTCTGCGCTTGAAACGAGTCCACTTATCAACTCGTACTTCCGGTAGGGGTGTCAACCACCTCTCGTGTACTTCAATCTGCCTTGGTTTCTTAGCTACTATATTAAAAATAAATGTAAAAAATGAAACGTTTTTCCCAAACTAATTGAGGTGGAAGGGTTTAATATAACCTCAGGCAAAGAAAATCAAAGTGTTAAATCACGTGAATCGAAAAAAGGCATATGACATTTTTTTTCTACCAATCTATCCAACCGGACATTAGACTCAGTTTTCTTGGAAATGGTCAGTAAACTCATTGAAATAGTCATGATGTTTTTTTTCTTTTACAAATATATAGTCACAATATCGTTTTACGATTAACCATTTGAGCTCAGCGTTCCTGAAAAATTTTAACCCCTCTGCCTAAGATCCTGAGTCAAAATACACAAATAATTGTTATGCAATGTTTCAAGGTAGATATAGATATAGTTACAAGTGTGTACCCACCATTCAACCGGTGGCTGGGCATTTAATCATTTTCTCTAACACTGTTCAACCGGCGACTGGGCATTACGTCATTTTTCTCTGCCACCGAAAAAAATGGTGGTCAGGGCTCGAAGGGTTAAGAATTTCAATAAGAACACAATCAGTTTGAAAAAAGACATTGAAGTATTTAAATCTGTTGAAGTTAACAACGGCGTTGTATTTTTTTCTTACATTTGAACATCAAAATAAAAGAAATGTGAGTGACGTAGTTTTGTTCCATTAAGATTGGATCCTGGACACTTTCTTTTTAATCATTTCGATCCAAAGAAAGGTAATAAAGTCAATAAGACGCAAATGGTTAGTAGGAGTGAAAGAAACTGAGAAAATATTAAGTAGGAAGAACGATAAAAGAATAGCGGTCAAAATGTAAAATATGACGATTGACTTTGCATTTAATTTTTTGAAGACATGAATGCAAGAAATCGGAATGGGGGAAAGTGTGAATAAAGAAACTATTAGATGAGAAAATATGGTCACATCTAACAATTTCAACAAAAGAATGGTGAAACGTAGCTTACTATATTGAGATGAAATTATATGTTGGAAAAGAAATTGCATTGTGATCAAGGTAGCTGCATCATTCAAATCGCATCAGTGATCAGAAGCCTAGAGAAAGTTAGAATTACTAAATAGTTATTTACAAGAGACGATGGTCTTCGCTAATGAGAAAAATGAGTGAATTCAATTTCCCTGTTATGTTCTTCAGATAGGTTTTTATATGGTATTTATATGGTGTTTATATAGTCATCATACGTTGTTTATATAATATCTATATGTTTTCATATGATGTTTATATGGTATTTATATATGTTTTATATGGTGCTTATATATGTTTTTAAATGGTCTTTATATGGTGATTATATGTTTTTATATGGCGATTAAGTCATCATACGTTGTTTATATGATGTTTATATAGTATCTATATGTTTTAAATATGATGTTTATATGGTATTTGTATGTTTTATATGGTGTTTATATATGTTTTAAATGGTCTTTATGTGGTGATTATATGTTTTTATATGGAGATTATATGTTTTTATATGGTGTTTATATAGTTGTTTATATGGTGTTTATGTAGGTTTTTATATGGCATTTAGCTGTACATAGTAAGTATTTGCACGCACGCTTACGTTCAATCCCGCTGAAATAAAGGTGTTCCTTTGTTCAGGTATTTAATTAGTGTTAAGTTCAGTCAATATTTAGTTGTGGTACCAGCTGAGAACACTTGGTACAATAAGGTAAATGACGAGCTAATTTCACTGGTTCCCAAACTTCATGAAGTTAAGCGTGCTACTAGATTGGCAACTCGGTCCCAAACTTTCACTGTCGAAACGGTTAA